>JAYEPQ010000010.1:17258674-17398674 GCA_036321105.1 Dracaena cambodiana
TATATAAATAAGGGTGATATTCATAGTTGTTCTAACTATCGAAGAATAAAACTCATGTGCCACACTATGAAGTTTTGGGAAAGGGTAATTGAATATAGATTACGATAAACTATTAAAATATCAAAGAACTAGTTTGGATTTATGCCGGGGCGATCGACGACATAAACTATTCACTTACTTCATCAACTTATAGAGTTATTCCGAGAGAAAAATAGAGATTTGCATATAGTATTTATTGACTTAGAGAAAGCCTATGATAAAATACCACGAGAGATACTTTGGTGGACATTGATGAAGAAAATAGTTCCCATCAAATATATCGATATAATTAAGGACATGTATAATAGAGTAGTGGCCAATATTAGAACATGTGGTGATTTAACAAGTGATTTTTCTATCACAATTGGATTACATCAAGGATCTGCATTGAGCCCATTTTTATTTGGTATAGTAATGGATAAGCTTACTAGAGCTATTCAGGATGAGATACTTTGGTGTATGCTATTTGCTGATGATATTATCTTAGTTGATGAGATAAGAGTAGAGGTAAATACCATTTAGAGTTATGGAGGCACACATTAGAATCTAGAAGTTTTAAATTGAGTAGATCTAAAACAGAGTACATGGAGTGTAAATTTAGTAAACGATGGATCATAAATTATAATGCTGTAAAACTAGATGGGCAAGAGATACAAATGAGCAGCCAGTTTAGGTATTTGAGTTCTATTATTTAGAATGATGGAGAAATCGATAATGATGTTAACCACAGGATACAAACTGGCTGGTTGAAATGGAAGGCAACGGGAGTTTTATGCGACCGTAACATTCCATTAAGATTGAAAGGAAAATTTTATTGGACTATTATTAGACTAGTTTTATTATATGGCATGGAATATTGGGCTATAAAAAAACGTCATTCACAGAAAATAAGTATAGTATTTATGCGCGTGCTCCGCTGTATATGCGGCAACACTAGGAGAGATAAAGTGAGAAATGAAGATATTCGTACTAAAGTAGGTGTAGCTCTCATCGATGAGAAGATACGAGAGAATCGCTTATGATAGTTTGGTCATATGCAATGTACGCCTATAAATGCACCAGTTCGATGATGGGAATTTATCAATATAGGACAAGTTAAAAGAACGAAAAGAAGACCGAAGAAAACATTGATAGAGGTGATACGAAAATATATGAATTCTAGATGTTTAAATGAGGAGATATTATTTGATAGAAATGAATGGAGACGGATTATCAAAGTGATCGATCCGGTGTGATTATTTTTTTGGTTCATTTAGACTACCCCAAATACTTGGGATAAAAGGCTTAGTTGTTGTTGTTGTTGTTGTTGTGTGTGTGTGTATTCCAAATTGGATCTCTAAATTGGATACCATCAAATTAGAGTGGGGGAGAGTGAATAATGGAAGATGGGATTAAAAAAAAGAGATAGTCATTATGAGTTGCTTGTGATGCCATTTAGTCTCTCTAGTGCTACAACCACCTTCAACTTTCCGATGCATCATGTCTTCAAACCCTTCATAGGCAAATTTGTTGTTTATTTTTAATGATTTTTTAATCTAAAGTAGGGATCATGCACAATATTCGGAGAACATTCGGTAAATTTCAATAACCTGCAAGAGGAGAAACTCTATATCAACCTCTCCAAATATCCTCAGAAGGCATCAGGGTATATCTAAAGAAGATAGAAGCAATCACTAGCTGGCCAATACCCTCACATCATTCATGATGGTAGAAGCTTTTATGGTTTAGCCTTTTTCTATAGAAGATTCATAAAATATTTTAGTTCCATCATGACTCCTGTCACTGATTGCCTAAAAGATGGTTCTTTTCAATGGACCGAAGAAGCTCTAAAAAAATTTTGAGAATATCAAGGGGTTGATAATTAAAACTCCTATCCTACTTTGCAGGATTTAAAAAAGATTTTTAGGTTGATTTTGATGCCACATATGTGGGCATTGGAACAATGCTTAGTCAAGAAGGCCATCCAATTATTTTCTTCAATGCAAAACTTGGAGATGGAAGGAAGAAAATAATTGGATTGAAGAAAATAATTGGATGGCCTTCTTAATATAAGACAAAGAGGTCTTTGCTATTATTGAAGCTCTTCATTTCTGGAGAAACTATTTTGTTAGCAAGAAATTTGTTCTCTACTCCAATCATGAAGTCTTGTGATTTTCCGATGATCAACACAAATTTAGTGTCAGACAAGACAAATGGGTAGAATTTCTTAATACTTCTTCTTTTATTATCATCTCAAAGCTGGAACTTTTAATCAATTTGCTAACACTTTAAGCCGAAGGCATACTCTAGTATAAACTTTGGAGATTAAAGTTATTGGTTTTTATTTTATCAATGACCTCTACTCTAATGATGATCACTTTGGTAAAATTTGAGTTCAATATTATGAAGCTCTTTCCGAGGACTATCTCATTTAAGAAAGCTACTTGTTCTATAGTAATTAATTATACATACCAAAATATTCTTTCCCAAAAGTCATTATAAAAAAACCTCATGGAGGAGGACTTGGAGGACATTTTGACCGAGACACAGCTCTAATGATTATTAAAGAATAATTTTTCTTGCCAAAAATTAGAACATATTGAGTGACTTGTTAAACAATGTCAAGTATGCCATATTGCAAAGGTCGAGCTCAAAATCACCCTTGATTTTGCACTTGGCCTTCCTCGTTCTCAAAAAGATAAGGATTCGGTCATGGTGATTGTCGATTGATTTTTTAGAATGACACTTTTTTACCTTGTGTCAAGACTTATGATGCGGGAATGATTGTTGATCTTTATTTTCAGAAAATTTTCAGCTTCATGGGATTATAAAAACATTCATTTCTAATAGAAAATCTATATTTTGTTAGATATTTTTGGAGGACTTTTTGGGCAAAGTTGGGTATCAAGTTTCAATTTAGCTCATCTTATTATCCTCAACCTGATAGACAAACTAAATTGGTATATAAAGGTCTTCGTAATCTCATTCAAAGCTACATTGGGAATAACAAAAAGCAATGTGACTTAATTCTTTCGCAAGGAGAACTTGCTTACAATTGCCCTACTAGTACTACTGCAGATGCTAGTCCATTTGAAGTTCTTATGGGACTAATCATAATGGTCCACTTGATCTAGCAACTAATTAATTTTGTAGTGTTATAAAAGTAAGAGCTAAAGAGACAAAGAAAATGCATGCAGAGATTTAAGCCAAGATTAAAAAAGTAGCCAAATGTATAAGGAAAATGCCGATAAGTATAAACATCAAGCTTCTTTAAAAGAAGGTGATTTCATATGGATTCATCTTTGCAAGATCCACTTTCCACCTAGGTGCTATGGAAAGTGCCAGGATCATGCCAATTGTCCTTTCCGAGTTCTGAAGAGGATTGAATAAAATGCTTATCAAATTCTCTTGCTGGTAAGCATGGTGTTTCAGTTATATTTAATATTCATGTCCTAATCTTGTATCATGCAGAAGAAGTGGACAACTCAAGAACAAGTTGAGCTCTCACAGAAGGAAAATAATGTAGATATATGATTGAAAATTATTATAATAACATTTATTATGAGTTGGACTTTTGTGGAGCTAAAAAATTGTTTAGATTGTAGCATATTCTAGAATTATGTAAAAGTCTTCTTATATGTTATGTTGGACTCCTAATAAATTGTGAAGACTCCTAGAATTTTAAGTTATCATTTACGTGTTAAGTGAAGTTTATATATTGTGCTTCGTCTGATGAATGAAAACTATTTTCTACTTTCATAAATCTCATTTTTATTTATTTCCACTTCCTAATAGGGTTAATTTGATCCAAATAGTATCAGTAACTATTTTTAGATAGATGTCATGATAGCTAGTTAAGCAAGGGAGTTGGAGATTCTATAACATTTCAAGAGCATATATTGCAACTATATGCAAATAAAAGGTCTTCGTTAAAAAGGAGTTTGCATCATTAGGGTTTTGTTTAGAATAAAATGTTCATTTGTAGAGATTCAAGATTGGGCCAACCATATTTGAGGAGAAGATTTTGGCACGGAGGTAACTCATTTGTTGTTTAAGATCTATGACTAGGAGATCTGTTAGATTCTGAAGTTTGTACACTTAAAATTTATGTAGATATTTAGAGTTGTGAGAATCTGAGTGGTTATAATCCTATTTACTCATTATTTATTGATCATTTGTTCCTTTGTGATTTTTCCCTTCTAGATTTTTTTTCATGTAAATCTTGGCATGTTGAGTTTTTGTTATTTTGCCACCTCTAGTAATGATTGTCTTTATTAGGTTGTGATTCCACTAATTTATAAAATTTGTGATGGTGAGAGTATGCCAAATTCTAATAGACTGGTACTAAAATCGTTATTTACAAAGAAAATAGAAAATACACAGAACTCATGTACGATACTCCCTCTCATAGTAATTGGACTATTTGGAGGAAGATCTACTATGTTACAAGGATTTTCATACATGAATAAAAGGAGATTCTATCAAGTTGAAGAATATGTACAATGATGCATGGTCTGAGTTGGGTCAGAAGGTACGTAGTAAACTACATAAGACAATAGTTGATGACTCTGTATTCAACCATGTATCCGCAGTTAAAAAAATCTATACACAAACTGTAGAAGACATTGGAGAGTCTCTATGAGCGGAAAACAAATTAGGCTTTTCTCACTTAATGGTTTTAAACTTGGAAGGATGGGGATGGCGGTTCCATCACAGAGCACTTGAACAGAGTAAAGAATTTTGTCAACTAGTTGGCATATATGGAAATGATCTTGGACGAAGATCTGCAAGCATTGTTGCTGCTCAGTTCTGTTATTAATAGTTTGTTAATTGCTTTAGGTTATTAAGTAATTTAGAACATGATAGAAAGGACACAATGAATTTACTAACAAGTTGCCTACTACTAAATAAAGAAATTAAGGCAAAAATCAGGACCATTAGAGAGATGCTCTGGCCTTTGAGAAATGAGATAGATCATCATGTAAAAGGAACAATAATAGATATAAATCTTAGGAGAAGTCACAACAAAAATAAAATGAGTGATTTAGAAGCCACTAATAGGATCATTATGCAAGGAATTGTAGATTGACTTTATTGAAAAGGCTCAAGCAAAGAATGGAGGAGAAGGAAAGTTAGGAAACAAGGAACAATTGTTATTGAGAACAGTCTAAATTTCTTTGAAGTGAATGAACCAAGTCTAAACGTGCAGTACACCAAGATTTTAGCTAGATTATGGATTCAGGAGCATCCCATAAAACATGCTGAGCAAGGACACGTTCATGTTATATCACAGTTGGGACTTCCTTTTGGTGGAAATGGAAGGCGTATTATATACTTTTATAGTTAGGAGATGTTCATTTAGAGACTGACACAGGATAAAAGTTGTTGCTCAAGAACGTTAGGTATGTTCCAAATCTTCGCTTGAATATATGATTTGGACAAGGAAACTAGACGATGCATGTAGTAATATGAGCACTTCCAGTGGTGAGCTAAAAATCACCGGGAGGGAGTTGGTTGGTTGTGACTAGAGAAAGTACATGTGGTACTCTCTACAAATTGCGAATGAAGATTGTGAAGTCGAACGTAAACGAGATTGGTCATAATTCTTCTTCTTAGTTATGCCACAAGCAGCTTAGACACAGCTTAGACACATCTGCCAACAGGATTTAAAAATTATTACTAAAGAAGAGTACCTACCAATTTGAAGAGTAAAAACTAACTAGACTGAACTATTGCCAATTGTTTGATAGGAAGCAACACAACATCTCATTCACCAAGAATATTGCACAATTAGAGAAGACTCGTGTGTTGGAACTAGTACGTACATAGAGATATGCATGGTTCACTGTATTTACAATTGATGGAGCTCGATATTTTGTGACATTCACAAATGATAATTTAAGAAAGTTGTGGGCATGCATACATGAGCAGCTGCAAGAATACAACACTAGATTGTTTCGAAAAGTTTCATAAAGTAATAGAGTGCCAAAAATGATTTTGTCTCAAGGTGATGCGCTCTAATAATAGGTTGAGCATCTAGAATTGTTTGAGAAGTACTACACTGATCAAGGGATCCTGCATGATTGGACAATCACGAACACACTTTGTAACTTAATGGATTTGCCAAAAAAAAAAAAAGAATCGCACCATCTGCGGGAGGATGTGAAGCATGGTACCACTCGTGAAGTTGTTAAAGACATTATGGAGTGAGGCAATATGTACTGTAGTTGATCTCATTAATTTATCTCTCGCATATTTGATGGAGATGGAGGTTGCAGATGGGGTTTGGTTGAGCAAAGGCATAAGAAATAAGCATGTTAAGGTGTTTGGGTGTCGAGTCATCTCTCATGCACATGATCCGTGTAAACTTGATGGTAAGATTAAATTATATATTAAACTAGAAATTCCACATTGCAAGAGAACGAGTAAGCGATCATGAGGTTGAAGATACTAATAAAAATGAAAAATAACTTGGAAAAATGGAGGAAGCGTTGAATTATTTGAAAGAGAATCATACGTAAAACTTGGTAAAACTTCCCAGTGGCAAGAGAATGATAGATTTAAATTCAAAAAGATAAGAAACCGAAAGAAAATGGTGTATAGTCCTGATACAAGTTACAAATGGTTATAAAGGGTTTCAACTAACAAAAATTCCTTAACAGTCATAAATGTGTCATCAGTTCGAGTAGTACTCTGACTCGCAGTCTGCGTAGACTTGAAAGATGAGAAATTAGATGTTAGAACTGTGTTCCTTTTATGGGTATTTGTACGAGAAAATTTACAAGGAGAAACTTAAAGATTTATAGAGAAAGATAAGGAGAAATATCTATGTATAGGTTAAAGACAAGTATACATTATGGGATCGAGTTTTTGCTCATTTGGATTCGGAGCATTGCATATATATTAAGGAGTTTGTTGGGGGCAACTTTATCGTCTTATTAATATACTTAGATGATGCATTGATCGTTGGATGAGATAAGTCGAAAATCGAGAACTTGATTAAAGAGCTTAGTTTTTTCTTTCGATATGAAGGATTTGGGACAGACACGTTGGATTTTAAGGGTAGCATCTCACATGATATGAAGATGAGGTGTCGTAGTTATCACAGTAGAGTTATCTCAAGAAGGTGCTTGAAATGTTTTATATAGATAAGGCGAAGTCAGTCAGTTCTCCTTTCGTGTATCATTTCAAATTGAATTCGTAATAGAGTTCCTTTATAATATGGAGAAGGAGATTGAGGCCAGTTACTTATGCTTTAGGAATAGGAAGTTTGATATTATATCCTAATGTGCACAAGACCAGATATTGCATATGCAGGGATGTCGTGTGTGTAGGCTTATTCTAATCATAAGAAGGAGAACTAGAAACTGGACAAGTGGATAATGAAATATCTTACAGATATGATGAAGCCCAAATTATATTTAATTAGGAGATGGATCACCTAAAGAAATTTTTAGAAGTAATGTAGATTGGACCAGGGGCGTCAACATGTAGAGATCCACATCGGGTACTTGGAAACTTTGTAGGGGAGCTGTATCTTGATAGTCTAAGCAACAAAAGTATTTTGTAGCATCTATAATAGAGGCTAAGTACATAGCTTTTACATAAGTCAGAAAGGAGATGTTATGGATGAGGAGACTCTTGTGAGAACTCGATCAAATTCGGAAGGAAAATGTTGTCTTAAGTGAAGTAATGCCATACATCTATGCAAGAATCTAAGTTTCCATTTTAAAACAAAGCACATTGACATAAGATATCATTTGATATTGCAGGAGTTTGATTAGAAGAAGTTGCAAATAAAAAAAGAAGAAGAAGCTAAATATAGAATTAATAGTGTAGATATGATGACAAAGTCATTGCTAAAGGAGAAAGAATGAAGTGTGTCGCAAATAATCGGCATGGACATCGCTTGAGGAGCCATGATGATGGACTTTCTCTCTTTAAACTAGAGAGAGAGAGAGAGGATTATTGGGTTTTTAGTCCAAAGATCGAGTCCCAAAACAAGCATGTGATCCACTGATATGCATATTATAAACTAGAGTCGCCAGTGCTGCTAATAGTAGTTCAAGTTTTAGCATATCAACTGAATCCACTGATAGCTTTATCTGTAGCTCCTAGTTTTTAAGAGAGTAGAATCTCATTTCTGTATGAGCCATTGGTGGCTCTAGCAATTCTAGCTCGAATTTTCTCTAATTCACCAATAAAACTAACTAGATTGAGTTGGCTTAAAATTTCAATCTTAATTATTGTTGTATGTTTTGAGATTGAAATCAAGGTGGCTATTTAGATGAAAAGTAAGAGATTTTATAATAATTTTAAAGCAGTGATTGTATTCATCTCTAAAAACATAGAGGTCTTTGTTGCGAGAGAGAAGAAAGTTAGCACGGTTTCATTTGAAACGATGTATTAGTTCATGGAGAATCTAGATTGGGTCTGTCGTATCTTGAGAAAAAGATTTCGGCATAGATAATATATTTATTACTTCGTGTTTTATCAGTCAGGGATTTGCAAGGTCGATCTCCTTTCGTAACTTGTGCTCTTAATATTATGTCCAAGTATTGAGAATGATGAATGAGTAACTGTAATCATATTTAATATTTACTAGCTACCTCATTGTTTTTTACCTTTAGAATTTTTCACATAAATATCGGTGTATTGTGTCTATGTTATTTTGCCATCAGGAGTAACAATTATCTAAATTTAGTTGTTATTTCGTAAGTTTATGCTATCCGTGATCAAGAAATTGTTAGGAGTTTATATGTGAGTATAGTCTTACATTGGATAGGATAAGAAAATTTCATGGGTTTGAATACAAAGTTGAGGCCATTACCTATTAGTTTAAAATTTTGGGTCTGATTGGTTCTCGATTTTGCATTTGAAACCTATCATGCTCCCAAGGAGGCCGACATTTCTTCCCAACAACTGGTATTTGAGCCTTGGTTGCATGGTTAAAATTTTAAAATTGATAAAATTGAACAAATGAGATCCGGTATGATAAAATTGAATTCCTCAAATTATTCAATTTGAAAGCTTAGAATGGAAGATAATTTGTATTGCAAAGATTTGCATGAGCCCAATCAAGGTGAAAATGTTAGGCTAGCTAATAAAACCGATAAAGTATGGGATTTAATGTATAAATATCAGATAGTGGATTGATCAGAGTGTATTCCACCATGTCTCCCAAGAATCAAGATCCGATGTCTTGTAGAAAAAATTATAATTTATGTATGAAAGCAAACTGAACAGAATAAAACTTCTTTAGTTATAAGGTTCATAAATCTAAAATAATGAAAAGAATGTTACAGAATATCTCATTTATTTCCAAAACTTGGTAAACCAGTTAATTACCATGAAGATGGTTCTTGATGATGAGCTCCAAGTGTTACTATTTCTCAGTCTTTGCCTAACAGTTGGAACCCTCTAGTTATATCGCTAAAGTAATTCCATACTGAATGGATACTTAACCTTAGATATGATAAAAAAAAATAGTTAGTTGACTGAAGAAGCTAGAAAAAAAAGAATCAGGTTAACTTCATTTTATAGTGATGCACTTGTTTTAGAAAGGAAATGCAAACAAGGAAGAAACCGGAGCCGCGACTCCCATCCTAACTTCAATGGAGATCGACTTAGAGGAAAATCATAGTCCAGTGCTACCATTATAAGAAATTTGGGCATTTCAAAAGTAAATACAGACATTTCGAACGAGACAAAAAAATAACAATGGTGAAGGAAAGAAACAAGAACAAAAAGGAACTATTGCAATTGCAGCCGATATTGATGTAGTCATGTATCTAATGAGGCTTGTGTTAATATTGCATGCTAAGGTAGTAGCTTGATTCAGATGTTTCATACCATATTGCTTCTCGTGCAAATTTCTCCACATCTTACATTAGTGGGGACTTTGGTTATGTAAGAATGGGAAATGATGATGCATCCAAGATTGTAGGTATGAGAGATAATTGTTTGGATACCAGTATTGGATATAGCTTGGTTCTCAGAGATGTCAAACATGTTCTGGATATTCGGTTGAATTTGATCTCCACTGGTAAACTTCATGATAAAAGTTTTGGTAATCAATTTGGTGAAGGCAAATTGAAACTCATCAAAGATTCTCTCATGATAGCTAGAGGAAAGAAGTCAAATATATTGTATATAATGCAAGCGAAGTTCAGTAAAGGAGAGGTGAATGCAATTCAATCAGATTCCATTGAGGCTTGGTATAAGAGGCTCGGTCACATAAGTAAGAAGGGTCTCTCAATTCTCACTAAGAAGAATATTCTTTTAGTTGTGAAAGGTACGTCATTAAAGTCTTATTTACATTGTTCATATGGAAAGGGCACATAGACATGCATTTCATAGTTTTCCTCCTTATAGAAAGAAAAATATTTTTGATTTAATTCATACTAATGTATGTATTATGAGTAACAGAACTTTAGGCAGTGTACTTTATTTTATTATATTTATTGATAATCACTCCAGAAAGTTTGAGATTTTACTTTGAAATTTAAAAAACAACTGCAAGATGTCTTAAGCATTTTTATGTTAAAGTTGAAAGAGAAATGAGAAGGCAATTGAAATGTGTAAGGTCAGACAATGTTGATGAGTACATATAGCCATTCAAAAAATATTATGGTATCTATGGCATTAGGCTTGAGAAGACAGTTTCAAAGACTCCTCAACAAAATGGTGTTACAGAGAAAATGAACATAACGATTGTAGAAAGAATCATATGTATATTGTCCTATACCATGTCAACAAAATTATTTTGGAGTGAGGCAATGAGAATTACAGCTAACTTAATCAATCTTTTTCCTTCAGTTCCTTTTGATAGTGACATTCCCAATTGAGTTTGGATAGGGATAGATGTTTCTTACGGCATTTAAGGGTGTTCGGCTATAGAGCTTTTGTTTTTATTCTTAGAGATGAGAGATTCAAACTTGATAGTAAAGTAAAATAGTGTATTTTCATGGGTTATGCGCATAAAGAGTTTGGATGCAAATTGTGGGATCCAGAGAATAAAAAGATTATCCGAAGCAGAGACGTAACCTTCTTCGATGATCAGATAGTCGATTATATTAAGAAAATTGAGAGTCTACATTTTTAGTTGATGCTCTAGTTAATTTGGATCCAATTCATTCACTAGTGTTAGATGATGGACATCAAGATCTAGAATAGATTAGTATTCCTATAGGTGATATGTAAGTAAAAAAGCAAGTACAACAGATATCACCTGTACCATCAACAGAGCCTCAACTAAGAAGATCAAGTAGAGAGCATAGAACTACTTCAAGATATCCTCCCATTGAGTATTTATTCCTTACGAATGGGAGAGAGCAAGAATACTACTATGAGGTAATGTCTCATGAGAAGAAGGAAGAATGACTTTCAGTTATGCAAGATGAAATGAAATCTTTGCAAGAGAATCACACTTACGATTTGGTAAAACTGTCGAAAGGCGAGAAAGTATTAAAAAATAAGTGGGTATGTAGATTAAAAGTTTAGGAGAATAGCTTACAACCAAAGTACAAACCAAGGCTAGTTGAGAAAGGATTTGGCCTAAAGAAAGATAAAGATTTTGATGGGATATTCTCTCATATTGTAAAGATGTCTTATATTAGAGTTGTTCTTGGTTTAACTACCTACTTAAATATGGACATTGAATAACTTGATGTGAATACTACATTCCTCCATAGTGATTTGGAAGAAGAGATATATATGGAAAAACCAGAACGGTTCAGAGAAAATGATAAAGAAAATCTTGTATGTAAATTGAAGAACTTATATGGTTCAAACAAGTACAAGCCAGCGGTACAAGAATTTTGACTCCTCATACTGAATCATGGTTATAATAAGATCTGTTCTGATTATTGTGTGTTCATTGAGAAATTTTCTGATGATGATTTTATTATCCACTTGCTTTATATTAATAATATGTTGATTATTGGTCATGATGCTAGTAAAATTGATATACTAAAGAGAGAGCTTAGCAAGTCTTTTGAAATGAAAGACTTAGAACCAGTAAAGAAAATTTTTGGTATGAAAATTTCTCGTGACAGGCAGAATAGAATACTTTGATTGTCAAAAGAAAAGTATATTGAAAAGGTTTTGGAAAGATTTGACATAAGTATGGTAAAAATAGTCAGCTCTCACTTGCAGGTCATTTTAAACTTAGTTCAAGACAATGTCCTACAAGTGAGAATGAAAAAGAAGAAATGAACAGTGTGCCTTATGCATATGAAGTTGGTAGCTTGATGTATGCTATGATATGCACGAGATATGATATCACTCATGCAGTTAGTATTGTCAGTCGGTTTCTCTCTAATCTGGGTAAAGAACACTGGACAACAGTGAAGTGGATATTCAGATATCGTAGTGGTACTTCAAGTTTGTGTTTGTTTTATGGCAATGGTAAATCTAAATTAGATGGCTAAAAATATGCAGATATGGCTGGTGATATTGATTCCAAAAAATCAAACTCTGGATATTTGATGACTTTTCAGGAGGAGCAATGTCATGGCAGTCCAAATTGCAGAAATATATTGTTTTATCAACCACAGAGGCAAAGTACATTGCAACAGTTGAAGCTTGCAAGGAAATTTTATGATTAAATTTTTTTATGAAAGAGTTGGACTTGAAGAAAAGTATATTGTAAATTGTGGCAGTTAGATTGTCATCCATTTCAGTAAGAATCCAAGATTTCAATCGAAAACTAAGTATATTGATGTTAGATATTATTGGATTCATGATGTGCTAAAGGTGATATTATTACATCCAATGAAGATCCATGCCAATAAGAACGGATCGAATATTGATGACTAAAGTATTTCCTAAAGAGAAGCTAAATTTTTGCAGAAAATTAGTAAGGTTAGCTGAGCTCTCTTTATGAGTCTAGTTGAGGAGATTGTTAGTGTGGGCCTGCTTCATGAAGAGGCAACTACATTTGTTAGCAAAATCTTTATGGTTTAGATGATAATTTTAGAACAACCGAATCCTATCCTTTTCCTAATTTATGGAGGGATATGACCATATCTTGGGTATTGGATTGAAATGTAGATGAAAATTCAGTTTACAAACACTCAAAAAAAGGAGAAGAAAAAAAAACCAGAGAGAGCAGAGGCTGAGAGAAGAAAAAGAAGCTATTGTTGATCACTTTATTAGGGAGTCAACGGTAGTCTGATTTGGCCCAAATTTCAATAATGGATTCCCGATAGCAAGATCTACACATCTAACGATTTAGATCATATTTTCGCTATCTATATAAGATGTAATTTATCCTTTACTCTCTTATATTTCTCAAAACAGATATAAGGTCAGAGTAACATTGGATGACACTAAATGGGCGCACTCAAGCTCGTCGCTAATTAACATATAGGTTTCAGAGGTAGGAAATGTTGGGGCGTCCTCAAAGTCATCTTTAACGCCTGAGATCTTGTAGCAGTCGTTTGGGAGGGGACCTATGGGGATGATTTTTGGAAGAAATTATGCATTTTTTGATCAAAATCCCATGTTGTTGAGGGATTGAAAATCTCTAGCTAGGGACAATTTTTGAGGGGAAAAGTGACTTTGGTGGGAGGTCGTGTTGAAGAGAGCATTGAGGAATTATTATTGAAGAAATAATGCCGATGATTTTGGTGAGAGAAAAATTGTAAGATTTTCTTGGGCTTCAAAAATTCAAGAGGAAGAAGAGGGCAAGAGAATCATGTGCGGCACATGTTGACATAATGTCTATTTGATGCCTAATAATTTTTAAATTTTATGTTGAGATATTGAGAATTTCTGTTTGATGCATACTATCTTATTTTGAGAAATAATAATAGTGAGTTATCCTTTGGGAAAATTTAACCTTTAAGATGATATAAGAGCATCCAGTTTCAAAATGAATTAACTTAAGTCTCCACTTATTTGACATTATATCAACCTTAATTCTAAGTCACTAATGAAACTCTAAAATGTATTGGTAGACAATACTTAATAAGGGAAAGACTTACAAAATAGGAAGTTGGTGTGAATCCAAAGCCTCCAAAAAATCCCAAGAGATCCGCAAAGAAGGGAAAAGTTACTCCAACGAATAATGTTAAAGCTGAAATAAAACAATAACATTTTTCTATCAAAATATTATTTAAATTATTCACTGAGCAATAATTTGGAAAACCAAATATTTCTTACCAACATAAGCAGATCTGGCAACTAAACGGAGTGCTAGTCCCTGAGGAATTTTGAGTCTCGTTATTAATATTGTCTCAATGGTGTCGAATACAGGCATTGCGTACACCTGGAGGTAATTATGAAATTTACATTATTAGGCTACAATTTTTCATGATGCCTAATGATTTTAAAGATTTGCATGGCATTATATAATATGACTGTACTTGGTTGATCAGTTCTAATCATAGTTTGTTCTACCTAAATTTGAAATCTCTATTAAGTCTCATTTTGCATCATGATCCTGACCTGACTTAATGATATATCATGTATATTTTATGATGAGTTGTTAGGTAAGTTTTAGAAGCAATTGACAGCTAAAATTTCATAACATCTATCAAAAAATAGGGCATGACTGTAATTTGATTGGTTACATAATTCAATTATGAACAAAAACTTTACAATTGAAATTATAAGTAGTCAAAAGTTTGGGTAAGTAATTTTTTATTTAATCCATTCAATTACATAAGCAAACCTTTACCTGGTAGCTTCCAAGTACATGGATGACCACCATGAGGTTGGCAGCAGCTATAAGCCACTGTGGATGCTGGAGCGACACAAGCACATTGTCAGCCACACCCCGCCCAAATGTCCAGTACCCTATTAGGGCTACCGGAAAGTAGCAAAAGGTTGTGATGAAGTAGGCGATGACGGTGCCCTTCCACATGGGGACCTTGGATGGCTTGGATGCTGACGAGGGGATGGTGGCCTGAATCTCCAGGATCACCCCATGGCCGGCATAAGCAAAAGCTACCTGGCCAAGTGCGCTGAAAACCCTGAACATAGAGTCAGCTGGAGTTGTTTTCTCATAGCTGTAGGTTACATTAGCAACTGGTCCTCGGTTCAAGCAGGCCACCCATGATATGGTGCAATAACTGTGTACAAGTAAAATTACAGGAGTACTATTTGTTAAGACAATTTCGTATATTATGCATATAACTAGGTCAGTTGGTGAAATTTTATAGATACATCTATGAGACATTTTTTCGGTTAATTACAAAGGGGATCTATAAAACAAAATCTTATCTTTTTTTTTTAATTGACAAAATTTATAAATTTTGAATTCATTTTAACTCATCTTGTTCTTCACCATCAAAGGTCCATATTAGGGGTGGTAACAAGCCACATAGCTACAAAATAAATGTGGAGGTCCATTAAAATTAATAAAATCTATTTGGGCATAGATTTATAGAATCAAGGATCTACTTGGAAATTTAACTGTAACAATTTATTGGACTTGCATTCAAGTTTTATGTTAATCCGATATTCAATTTTCTCTTATAAATTGCATTGATTCTATTAAGAACCAACTATAAAATACAAATATTTTTGGTTCTAAATGCTATGTTATTTTATTTTATTAGTAATAGTAATGTTCAAATGTGATCAAATGAATGAAAATAAATCATTTCAAGAAAGACGTGAATGGATTAAGTAAGGTAATATATATATATATATATATATATATATATATATATATATATATATATATATATATATATATTATATTATATTATATAATATAATATAAAAAAATTCACTATGTCAAAGTTTTTCAAATTAGAACAAAAAAATTTCTCATTTCAAATTTTAAAAATATAGAAATATAATATGGAGAATAGAGTAAATTTAATGACCGTCCTATGTATATTTAGTCATTAGGATTAAACTTAATCAGAAATATGGTTATATCATATTCCTTTTGAGAAATTATTAGATTTATAGAAAAAAATTAAAATTTATTTTTATGTTTTCCACATATAACTGGATACTTGAAATTTCTTAAATATACTAAAATATTATGGATAAAAAAATTTATAAAATATTTTTTTTAGATAAATATTTTTTGATTAATAAAAAATCTAGATAAACACTTGATATTTGATTAGCAAATAATTTCGGTAGAAATATATTTTATTTTCAATTTCACTAGAAATATATTTTATTTTCTTAAGATAAAAAATATATATCATATTAATATTGGGTTAAATCTTGTCTTACTCACTTGCTATGTTTATTCATTAATTTGCGTAATAAAAAATTCTACTTCATGGATGCCACGCCATAAGAAAAAATTAGATGGATGTGTAATAATTTTTGCAACAATAATATAAATTCTATTGTTTAGTATATTTAGACAAATGGCTGGTCATATATTTAATTATAACTTTTGATTAATTTTTTGATTAACAAATTTAGATAACAATTAATTTAAGCTTAACATTTAACTTGCTTCATTTTTATAGTTATTTATATAAATGTTATTTTCATATTTAGCATTTTTATCCCTCTCTTTCAGCTATTTAGTTAAGCATTAATGCAATCTGAACATTCTAAATAATGGTCTATGATAATAATTAAATGTTAAATATTTTTAATTATTCAATAATCATACACATATCTGTATTGTAGTATTAATATTTTTCTTGACATGAACATAGCACATGCAAGTTAAACTATTTTATAAATTATTGATACTAAGTTTACAGTTATTAAGCGCATATCAAAAGGTACAGAAATTAATTAAAAGTAGCCCTTAGTTAGTAATTTCAACAAATATTTTTCAGATACCGTAAATTATTTTCTAACTTGTTATATTTTCTTTAAAATACTGTAAAGTTTTGTTTAAATCTAATTTGCTGGTTCATAAGCTAAATTTAATCTTTCCATCTCCCTTGCATGGAATAGAAAAGTAATTTATATCTTTCAAAGAGAATTAAAGCATGCAATAATTAATAAAAATTATAAAATTTTGATCTAATGGAGAACAATTTTACATTTATTCTTAGAGGTCCCTTATTTTTCAACTTCGATTGCCCCGTAAAAATTAGTTCTCAATCAAAGAGCTATATATAAAGTTGTGTTTTCATGAAGAATTTTTTTTTTTTCCAGCAGATACCTCACCTCAGTGACATGACGGCGGCTGCCAGCGAAACTCCGGCGATGGAATTGAGATTTGGAAACTGTGACAAGAAGAACTGGAACGACCCGAAAATACAGATCCAGTACGACTGGCGCAGCCGAGCAACGCGTGGGAACACTATCTCGAAGAACTGCTGGAGGCACTTGCCTCCGGTCACCATATACACCACATCACATCCCACCTGGACTATCAGCTGCTGCGGCACCACCACCCACAGCCCCAGCCTCGGCCCGAATGCGTGCTGCCCGAGGTCGCGGTACCGGTCAAACCGTTTCCCAGGCACGCACTCGTGCAGCTGGATCATGAGCCAGATCGTGTACAGGGTGATGCACCAGGACAACACCAGGGCTAGCGAGCCCGGTCCCCTGTACGTACACAGTGGCGTTAATTATTGTTTTTTTTAGTTTTTTTAATTTATTTAAGAGAAATAACAAAAAGTTCGACTTATTTTGATGTGTACCAGCCTAAGTGAGACATGGCATAGGGCAGGCTGAGGACGCCAGCGCCGACCATGGCGGTGACGCTGTGGAAGGTTGCATACCACCATTTGGCGGCGCGTGGGGTGACCTCCTTCGACGGGGTGGCAGCATCGTTTACCTGAAAGAGTGGCAAGAATTAGAGCTGGCTAGTTTGAGATGCATGTTTTGATATGGTAGAGGAGGGCCGGGAACAGACCTTGGGGAGTGATGTACCAGAGACCATGCTTCTTAAGGCTGTGGCTACTTCTTAATTAGGAGGGGTTGTGCCTTGCGGTACATAAGTTATATATATATAGGACTTGGATTTCTTGCATATATTCCCCTCTAAACATTTACATCACCTTTTTAATTATCTAAGTTGCAATTCAAGTCACATTTCTATACGGAAATTGGTTAATAATATTGCAGATAAAGTGGATGCATATATGCTGATTAAAGTCGGAGTTAGAGGTGGAACAGGCTGTTCGATTATAGAAAGTTTCAGGTTCAATAACAAGATACTCTCTTTATTAACAAATATTAAAAAAATAAAAAATAAATAACGTATATCTGGACTCCATATTTTGTTTATATATAAAAAAAATTGCAAAATGAGAGGCTCTGCTTGTTTGAAATTGATTGGAGTGTTGATCGATCAGCTGATCAGTCTGATTTGATACATGAGAAGCTAGAGGGTTTTATCTCAGAGAAAGCGATCATTACAGCCTCATGAGGTGATTCAATATATATATATATATATATATATATATATATATATATTAGAACCGTTGTTGCTGGTAAAAGCTAGCCATTGCTAACGTGTGAATGTCTTTCTGTCAGCACTAGACTTAGACTATTATATACCAGTTTAAATTTAGTAAAAACGGTTCTAAATATAGAAGAACAAATGGCTAGCTTTTACTGGTAAATTTGCCTTTAACTGTTGTAAATTTTTACAGATGGAGATAGAGCTACCAATAGTCGATCAGACTTTGAAGTGCATGGGAATGAGCATTACATGGAGCTAACTGTTATATGAAATAAAGTGCATTGCTACGGTGGAAGCCACCTTTTAAGTCTATGGAAACTGCATCTAAAATCCATAGGGGCCACCTGTAGAATCTTGTTTGCTTAGTGAAGTGTTATACTGTGCCCCTTTACAAGGATGCTAGATCATATAGGAGTAAAATTAATGTAAAACTACTAATTAATAATCTAACGTTGGATACAAGACAAGAGTGAATATAATAAATAATGATTCTCATGAAGATATTGCCGGAGTGGGTCCATATGGATCCATTCGTGTAGGATTTGCTATATGCTGGAGATATTGGACGATCAGTATATGGATCCATCCGTGTAGCATTTGTAGCATGATAGTGCTTCAATGAGAGAATATATATGTAGTAGTGCTATATATATATGCTGGAGAATCTTATTACATGCCATGCGTTGTATTTTTAGAGTTGGTCATGCCATGCGTTGGACAGTAATCATTCCCAATGAAATAACGGAGAGGTCGCTGTTAACTCCTAAATATCTAAATATCTAGTAGTCTTTAGATGATTGGATTATATTCTCGTTACAATATCTTAGCAAGATGAGCACCTTAAGCTTTAATAATATGGCCATATGTAACACCTGTTAAGAACTTTAATAAGATATTAAGATCCAACCAATAATATATCATTCTCTATGTAGTTACTTCTATCGCCAAACTATTCTAGAACCCACAAAGAGTCGTTCTCATTGGTGTTTTGGTTTATTTTTCTTTTTCTTTTTATTTTTTCTACATATAACTCAGTGAGTTTTTTTTTTTTTTTCTTTTTTCTTATTTCTTCTAATACTTAGAGAAAACTCTTCTTATACTGCATATTCGACGATCCTAAAAGTACGTATTGAGAAGGCAAAGACAATTCCTTTACCCTAAACTTGAAAGGAGTGAAAGAAGAGCAAAAGATTATTCGATGATTCAAGGACATGTGATGTGATGAATGATCAGGTGATGCAATATTGCTCAAACTGTAGGGATTCTGCATATAGATATAACTACATAGATTTATGACTGAATTGTCCAGACATTTCAATCAAGTGAATTTGTCTGCAAATGCATATCAAAAGGGCAAACTGCAACAACATAGCCTTTTAAAATTAAATAAGAGAAGTATAACATGAAATTTTAGTGTCAACATAATCCTAGGTTGGCAAATCACCCAAGAAATTGATACTTAATTATTAATGTTCCTAAACAATTACGCATGTTTAGAAGTTTCAGAATTGATCGTAAATGTACAAACAATAACCTCGATCAGAGATGTATATTCCGCTTCATTTATAAATCAATTTAATTTCAGATAGATAGAATTTGGCAACGATCATTATGAACGTACACATCCAAAGTGTAGTGAAATCTTATAATGAATGACAATATGAGGCTCTATTAGCTTTCGGTGTGGGAGTTGGATGGGATCGATCACCTGTCATTATGGTTTCTTCTGAACAATGATTGATGCTCGTAAATTCCATTATAGTTATTCCCACGGAAATGCTACTCCATGAGAAGTTCTTCGTTATACGTAAAACCTTGAATGAAAGATATTTGGGTCTCACTCGGATATCTAATAAATTATAAAATTATGTGATTTTGTATAGATTCTAAAGAGAAATATTTATGACGTGTTCTAAGTGATTTTTGGGTGACCAAGTTTTTTTTTTTTTCCTAAAATCATGATTTCAAACATTTTTATTCTAAACAGATATTTTAAATGGTTTCTTTTTTTAATAATCAAACTCTCACAATACATCTTTTACAACATTATCCAAATTGAGAATATTATGTAATTAGCATCAATTTATATATTCTTTTATTTTTGCTTTCTATCTTACATTCTTCACCTATAAAAACATGACCATTGTACAGTTTATTCATATATAAGAATACAAAATTATTCTTCATTTTTTTTCTCTTATTTCATAATTCTATCATGGTATCAGAGCCAGGTTGAGGTCTAACTTTTTTGTTTAGAGATCTCTGACCCGCTCCTTGACTTGATGTATCTCGATCCGGTCTTTGACCCGCGTCTTGATCAGTCGACCCGTGCAGAAGACTCGTCGTGTTCATTCTACTAATTTTGTCAAGGCTACTACAACTCTCAACTCCTCGATCAAAGTTTTCTTAAGTCTCTCAAGGATCAAGTAATGGAGTCTTTTGTTTTCGCAGCTGTGATGGCGGTTGCCTTGCGTGCTGGCGTTGGCATTGCCTCTGCCGTAGGCACAGATCCTACTCTGCCCCCCCTCCACGCGTCATCCGTCGCATCGCTGTCGCCGGTTACAACTCCTAGGCCTTTGGTGGCTCCTGCTCCTCCGTCACCTCCATCTTTAAGTGTCACCTTTGTCGTCTCCATCTTGTGCTCCGATAACTCTATCTGCTAGTTCGTCGCCAAATCTAATATATCGTTTTTGGTTCCTGCTCCATCATCACTGCCATCTTCAAAGGCATATCTTTTGACATCTCCGTCTCGTGTCCCAGTGACTCCATATGCTCCTCTGTCGCCAAAATCTAGTTTTTCATTTTTGGCTCCTACTCCGTCGTCACTGTCATCTTCAAAGATGCAGCCTTTGTTATCTTTATCTCCTTCTTTGGTGATTTCGTCTGTTGCTCCGTCACCTTTTTCTATGTCAGAGATTCTGCCTGCTGCTCCCCCACCAAAATCTGATGCATCACCGCTAACTCCGCCATCTCCGTCTTCTGCGTTGTTACCCTTGATAGGAATGGCCGCATTGCTTGATGGCACCAGGGACGTTGGCTCCACTGCTGGTATTTCCACTCTCTCTACTCTCTCGTTGTCTGCAGCCATCGCGAGATTGCTACTCAATCCTTAGATCTTTAGATCCTCCTTCTGTCATCTATTACGTCTGATCCTTTTAATTGCCCACTAACTTTCTCTTTTTACCAAGCCCTATCTACTTGGCCGTCATCATGATCTAGTTTCCAAACTCAAGTTGGCATCTTCCAAACCATCTTGAGTTTGAGGGGATATTAGTATATCTCACTAATTTAGGATATCTTCCTAAATTAGAATATTTAATAAATCCAGTATATTTGATAAATTCTCTAATATTTGATAAATTCTCTATTTATTAGTATATCTCATGATATCTTCATAACTTAGTATATTTAACTAATCTCCCTAATTAGGCTAATTATATGATTGAGGATATTATATAATTAGCATCAATTTATATATTTTTTTATTTTTGCCCTTTATTTTTGCCTCCTTCACCTATAAAATGATGGACCATTGTACAATTTATTCACATTTCAGAATACAAAGTTATTTTTTATTTTCTCTCTCAGTTTATAGTTCTATCATAGTTCAACTCTGAATATCTCACAAATGAGAGAGGGATGATATTACTACAGACGAAGCTCATGGCAAATGTCATGGATTTTGCTTTTGTGCACATGATTGCCATTTGAACTTCTTGAAATTTACAAAATGACTCAAAGTGGACCAAAAAAAGATAAATTAATTTTTTTTTTAAAACTATGTACAAAGAATGAGAAGAAGGATGATTATATTACACTGTTGAATCAAATTAATATAGTCTATTAGCATTTTTTCTTTCAAATCAAACAACCAGTGAATATTAGCGACTATATTTGATGTCATATAAAAATATAAATTGATTGCTTGATAAGAGTAAAATTTTAAAAAAATTAAAATTTAATGCTTATGCATTGGGAGGTTTGAAAACTTGTAAAACCAAAAAAAGTGTAACACCGACTTGGATCTTATTGAGAAAAGAAGTCCCACGATGTATATGAGATAAAAAGTAATATATTTTATATAGATTCACATAAACTTTCATGTAATAGTAATTAATATTTTTGAGAGAAGAAATATGTAGCTAAAATTTAAAACTATGGCGGGAGTAGTCAAAGGATAGGTTATCTATTGGTTAATGGATCGTCCATAAAGGTTTTGACAAAATCCAATGCCCAATGACCATTTCATAAGGTGGTTATTTCCATTTTCAATTATCTTGGATCTTTAAATAGAGGATAAGATGATAGAAAAAATAAATGTATGAGTGTAGACAGTAAATATGAATAAGGTCTCCAAGTACGCATAGATCACAAAATAATAATTGAGCTAGAGAATGATTGAATTGCATGCAATAATGAAAAAATTACTAGGGTTTAGTTCAAATGAAGAGAATTTAAAAGTCAAGTGCATGATAATAAATTTAGCTCAGTCAAAGCTAGTTTGAACGCTAAGTAGCGGTCAATGCAACTATCAAGCAGTCAAATCTTGTCAAAACTTTTTTGGACATACATGGCAATGGGAGCTTCGTGTATGGAAAACTAGTCTTGCAAAAATTAGCCTTACAAAAGGGTAGTTGACGGCAGAAAGAAAATAGGTGATGAGTGCCATACATTTATATTTATAGCCTCCATATTATCTATTTTTGTATTTAAATAATGCTAATAGAGTATTTTTAGTGTGTTTTTTAGGTAAACCTATTCCTACAAGGAGATGAATAAACTCATAGCCGGATTAGGAAACCAAGTCCAGAAAAGAGTTAAAAGTGAGCAAAACTACAAAACTATAATGTTGCAGAGAGTCAAAATTCAATACAGTTATCAAAATAAAAAGAACAAGACAAGAGACTCATGCAAAATAAACACCAGAAGAAGAACCTAGGATTTTGCCGCTATTTAGCAGTATTAGCTGCCAATTGGCGGCAAAGTGGGGCCCACTTTGGGTGATTTTTTTGTGAGGTTTCAATATAATTTTGTATTTTTTCACTTGTACTCAAATTTGAGTTTAATTTTCCGAAACCTATATATTGATCGTATCTTTATAATCTAGGGTTTCATATAGGATATACGATATAGAAGATATGATATAATTTTATACTCGTAATTATAAATAAAATTAGGATTTTCCCGAATGAGTGACGGCCGCAATACCGTGCTCTAGAGGTGCGCCATTGTTTTCAAGTTCTTCCTAGTAAGTAGAAATATTTTATTTGCTGTTTAGATAGATTTAATTGCTTTCTAATATAGATTTAATTTTTTTTGTAGTATATATTTATCTTGCTTTCTAGGAAAATAGAATTTTTCATGGCTTTCATAAATAAAAATAGGTTTTTGATAATTAGTAGTATGAGTAACTAATTTTCTTTAGCTCTAGGATGTAGATGAAACTAGTTTAATAGATCTAACATGAATTTATCTCATTTTCTTTCTAAAAAGAAATAAAGTCATGATTTTTATATAAATAAATAAAAAATAGATTTCGTAAATCATAATTCTTTAATAGATGATGCTTAATTCATATTTGATAATCTATACTTAGATGAGATTTGGAATTCATATTCTTTATTTTTATTTATAGAATTATTAAAAATATTTTCCTATAAATAAATTGAATTAAATAAACTTGTAAATCTAATTTGTTTGATAGTTTATACTTAAGTTTGGTCTTTTGATAGCCTATGCTTAGATTAGCGTTTGAAGTTTATTGGCGTTTGAAGTTTATTTCTTTACTTTTGTTTATAAGATTATGTACTAGATATAATTTATTTTTAAGAAAGATATTATCTTTGATGATCTATACTTGCATATCACTTGATAGGTTATACTTAGGTGCACTTAATTAAAATCAAATTAAAAAGATCACCTTTTTAATGTGTTACTTGATTATGCATAATTAAAAAGTTAGAAAGAAAAAGATAATTCATTGTTAGGCTATTATTCTAGTGGATTTGAATTTCTAGGCTAAATTTTAGGACTTAAAACTAATTCTCTCAATTTAGAATCTCATAGTTAACTTGATAGAACTAAAGAATTAGCGAGAATAGCAAAACACCTTAGATCCCTATGGGAACGACCTGTATAGTGCTACACCGATACTGTGCGCTTGCAGTAGAATTATCACATCAAGTTTTTGGTGCCGTTGTTGGGGATCGATGGCGTTTTTCTTACTTTGTCTAACGTTTTACGGGTTAACAGTATGTGTTGAGTGTGCTGAGAGTTGCAAGTTCAGATACAGGAAGCAAAAAGAGATGAGAGAAGTTTCTGGAGTGCACTGCAAAAAGTAGGGACCCAGATTCCCTGATTTTGCTACCAAATCGCAGCAATTGCCCCCATTTGGCGGCAGTTCATGTACAATACTCCACCAATGTTTCTCCACTTCTGTATTTCGTGTCTCCAGTTCTGTAAAAAAAATTATAAAAATATAAATAAAAAAATTAGAAATAGTAGGACATCACATTTTATTCTTTGATCATATTCCTTCTATCGTTTAATCTCCACCACACCCCACTTCTTGCATTAGTTTAGGAAATTCACGCATCCACTCACGGTTACTAGTTTATGCCATATTGGACCCGTGATCAATTTGGTTGACTAGTGAGATCAGATTTGTACATAAGAGACAAAATGGGCCAATCTATCCCGATCCTTCAAGATCGATATTACTCGTTGCACACATCACTACTATCATGCATCAAACTTTCACACGCGGTGGGTAATCACTATGAATTGAAACCGCAGTACATCAGCAAGCTTCATAAATTTGCTGGTTCTGATTCTGAGGATGCATATCTCTTTTTCAGTGAAGTTCAGGAAGTGTGCGTGATGATAAAACTACAGTACTTATCGGAGGACGCAATTAAATTCTGCTTCATCCCATTTGCTCTCAAAAATAATGCCAAGAAGTGGTTGTACAGTATGCCTACTGATTCAATCACTACTTGGGATGAATTCGTCACGGTGTTTCTTAAGAAGTATTATCCTACGCACAAGACGGCAAAAATTCAAAATCAAATTAATCAATTCCGTCAAGTGTCGGGAGAACCCTTCTAGAAATATTTAGAATGGTTCAAAGATCTATTAGCTTAGTACCCCACTATGCGATAGAAAAGTGACGGTTGTGTCAAATCATGTATGAAGGACTCGATTACATATCCAAAACTCTTCTTGAGTCTATGTGTTAGGGGGAGTTCATGAGAAAGAATGAGGATGAAGTATGGGACTTCCGTGAAGACCTATCATGAAAAACTATGCAGTGGGAGAGTCCCGCTGAGCAACCCAGTGCATCAATTTCTGCGCATAAGGGTGGGATCCATAGCGTCGACAGCTCTTGCCGAAACTAAGATTACAGCCCTTATGCGGAGAATTGATGCATTGGAGACTCCTAGTGCTCCACCGATGGGTCAAGTAAATCAAATTCAAGTTTCCACATACTTTAATTGCGGAACTCCGAATCATGTTATGGAGGAGTGTCTATTATTAATGAATCTCATGGGTCCCATACTTAAGCAAGTTAACGCCTTGTATCCATAACTCATGAACAATCCTTACACTCCTATATACAATCCGGGCTGGAGGAACCATCCAAATCAATCATGGGGTCAAGAACAATATCAGGGAGCCCCTAATCCTAACATGCAACCTCCATCCAATGGTCAGTTTCCAAGACCAAAAGTGGGTGCTTATCAACACTCAAATGCTTCAAATCAAGGGAACAATCAGAATAGACCACCTGTGCATAATCAATCATATCCACATCAGGGGTCTAATAATGATTATGACAAACGACTAATGACCCTTGAAAGGGATGTGGGGAATCTTTTCAAGATGACGTCCAATTTAGACACACAAATACAAAATTTAATGAAAGTATCTACTGATTTTATACAATGGACCGATCAATAACTTCTTGCAAGTTCTCAGTCGATCAAAAATATAGAGCAGCAGGTTGGACAGTTAGCCACACAGCTGAGTGAGCGGGAGCTGGGTACTTTTCCGAGCCAACCAATAATGAACCCCAACTCTAGCTCATCTTAGTCTGTTTCATCCCATGTTCACCAATGCAATGTCATTTACACGCTCAGATCTGGCAAACAAGTGGACAATAATGTAGCCATGCCCCATGATCTCACTCCTACTATTTCGCAGGCTATACCATCTTTTCCATCTCTTTCTCCACATCTATTTTCATCACCTCTATTACCATTACATGATCAGTTGGAAGAACCTGTTCCTAAGCTGAAAGTATCATATCCCAATCAGCTTAGGAAGCCTTCACTGCAAGCAGAAAAGATTCTTGAAACATTTCAGCAGGTGAAACTTAATATTCTACTCCTTAACATTATACAATAGGTTCGTACTTATACCAAGTTTCTCAAGAATTTGTGTACTAAGAAATGAGCAAGAAACGTTCCTGAGAAAGTTTTTCATACTGCAAATATATCGCAAATTCTCTCTAACTCCTTACCTATCAAGTATAAAGATCCAGATTTTTCCACAATCTCATGCACCATTGGGAACACTACATTTGATAGGGGCGTTGCTTGATTTAGGGGTAAGTGTCAACTTGCTTTCTTACACTGTTTATCAGTAACTGGGGTTAGAAAAACTTCAACCTACCAAGATCATACTATAGCTAGCTGATCGTTCGATCAAGAGACCACTTAGTATGGTTAAAAATGTGTTCATTAAGGTTGGCGAGTTCATCTTTCCTGTAGACTTTATTGTCTTAGAAACTGAGTCGATTCCCAATCAACGGAATCAAATTTTTGTTATCTTAGGCAGACCATTCCTTGCAATATCAAATGCATTAATTCATGGCAGGATTGGCCTCATGAAGCTATCATTTGGAAATATGACTGTGGTATTGAACATATTCAATATGGATGAGCACACAATGAACTCCCTTATTGAGGTAAGTATGATTCACAGTTTGCACTCTCATTCTACCTCTTGCACTGATGATGAACCCTCATTTGAGCAAATTTTCGAAAATGAGCTTATATTATTAGATGAATTGGCACATATTGATTCTATGTATGATAATACTTGTGCAAGTGTACCATTGATTTGTGAGCAAACTTTTGAGAATTTGTTTGTAGAGGAGCTCGCATTATTTCGTGAGTTAGAAGGGTCACCATGACATTCACTTGATCATATAGCACTCTTCTCACCTCATGATATTTTTACGTGTATACTTGTTACTAACGATGATTGACAGGTTTATAATGAAGAAATTTTTAACCCAATTATTAATGCTTATATGTGGACAAAAAAAAAAGCGAGGGCGACATAAGATACAGACAGATAATTTCGTGACTTGTAAGAGGATGATAAGATACAATAATGCATCCACTTCATATTTAAAATGCACACACTATAAAAGTGGGAAGCGATCGAGAGGTCGTAACCGCTTTCCATGCGTTAATAGGGTGACGATATTGAGATCGTAACTTTTTACAACTCTCATTATTTGTACAATAGTTTTTATATTTATTTTACCACCATTGGTTCGTGCATAAGGGCATACACGACTTTAGGTGTGGGGGAGTGGATTAAGAAATTTTTATTTTGTAAGATTTTTAGTTTTTATTCTAGCATTTTTATTTTATTTTTTTTTGGGTTTCTTTATTTTACACTGGGTAGTTTTTAGGGTAACTAACTAAAAAAATTAAAAAAACAATAACAACTGAAAAAAAAATTTATTATATATTTTCATCAATAGATCAACCTAATTACCAATAAATAAATAAATTTAGATTTTAAATTTGATAGGAGAGTAGATTGGATTATACACTCAGAATTTTATGAAAATAATTAAAATCATAAAAATAAATACTGCTAACAGTAATTTTGAAATAAATATACATATATTTTTCACTTCACAATAGTTTATTAGGTTAAGAACAAATATGATAACAATTGAGTAGTTTTCTCTTTTTAAACAAGAAAAAAAAAAGAAAAAAGGGGGTGAGCCTGATATTAAGGCAATAGCCTCAAAAATGAAAAAAAAAGTGAGACAAAAAAAAAGGGTGAGTCTGGTATAAGGCAATAGTTTCAAGAGAGAAAAAAGGGGGTGCGCCAGCTATTAAGGCAATAGTCTCAAGAGTGAAACAAGAGTATGATCCGAGTAATCGGGTACTTTGCGCCTCAACAAGCATGAATATTCGCATGAAAGGTGAAATCTTCTTAAAAAAAGAAAAATAAGAAAAATTATTATGAGAGAGGAGATGAATCATGAGTTAGAGTTGGAGTCCAAGGCCGAAATAGACTATCATGCATGCATGTAGATGTATAGGAGCCAATGGATTATCTGTTAGTGGGTATTGAAAGATAAGATTTGAGTTTTTGATTAAAATAATAAGTGTATCTGATATGACGCATGATTTAAAAATTGATAATCTAAATGCGTTCTTGAGTTTGTATATTATATAGATTAATTGAAGAAAATATAATATAATTTTTTTTCTTTTGTATAAAATTTTTATTTTTATTGATTTTCGGTTATCCTTATTTTTGTTTTCTTTATTCCTTAATCTAAATTCTTCACGAATTTTGTGAGTATATTCACTGCAAATCCTCACGAGACACCACTCGTCCACTATGGTAACATAGGGGTTTAAAGACTTGTTGCACGTGCTAAGTGTAATCGTGATTCCTGCAAAAGTTTAGAATTTTTCTTTTTCTTTTTAAGTTTAGATTTTGCTCGAGGACTAGCAAAAGATAGGTGTGTGGGTGTGATAAGTATCATATGTTGCATATTTATAGCCTTCATATTATCTATTTTTGAATTTAAATAATACTACTCGTGTATTTTTAGTGTGTTTTTAAGGTAAATCTATTCGTATAAAGAGATGACATAAACTCAGAGCCGGATTAGGAAACCAAGTCTAGAAAAGAGTTAGAAGTGAGTAAAACTACAAGACTATGATGTTGCAGAGAGTCAAAATTCAATACAGTCATCAAAATTAAAAGAACAAGGCAAGAGACTCATGCAAAAAAAAACCAGAAGAACCTAGGGTTTTGCAGCTATTTGGCGGTATTAGCTACCAATTGGCGGCAAAGTGGGCACACTCTGGGTGATTTTTATGCGAGAGTTTCGATGTAATTTTGTAGTTTTTCACTTGTACACAAGTTAGGGTTTGATTTTCTGAAGCCTATATTTTGGCCGTATCCTTGTAATCTAGGGTTTCATTTAGGATAAAGAAGATATGATATAATTTTGTACTCGTAATTATAAATAAAATTAGGGTTTTGCCGAAAGGATGACGGCCGCAATACTGTGCTCCAGAGGTGCGCCATTAATTTTCAAGTTCTTCCTAAAAAGTAGAAATTTTTTTTTTCTTCTTTTAGATAGATTTAATTGATTTCTAGTATAGATTTAATTGTTTTGTAGTATAAATTTATCTTGATTTCTAGGAACATAGAATTTTTCATGGCTTTAATAAATAAAAATCAGTTTTTGATAATTAGTAGTATGAGTAACTAATTTGTTTTAGCCCTACGATGTAGATGAAATTAGTATAATAGATCTAACATGATTTATCTCATCTTCTTCCTAAAAAGAAATAAAGTCATGATTTTTCTATAAATAAATAAAAGATAGATTTCGCAAATTATAATTTTTTTATAGATTATGCTTAATTCATATTTTGATAATCTATACTTAGATGAGGTTTGAAATTCATATTCTTTGTTTTTATTTATAGAATTATTAACAAGATTTTCCTATAAATAAATTGAAGAGAATAAACTTGTAAATCTAATTTTTTTGATATGTTATACTTAAGTTTGGTCTTTTGATAGCCTATACTTAGATTAGGGTTTGGAGTTTTTCTTACTTTTGTTTATAAGATTATCTATTAGATATATTTTTTTTAAGAAAGATGTTATTTTTTATAATATATACTTACACATCACTTGATAGGTCAAATTAAAAAGATCACCTTTTTAATGTGTTACTTGATCGTGTATAAATAAAAAGTTAGAAAGAAAGAGATAAATCATTTTTAGGCTATTATTCTAGTGGATTCAAATTCCTAGGTTAAAATCTATTGATCAAGTGTAAAACGTGGATCACATGGTGGAGATCCGCAAATTGAATTAAAACTAAATGTCGTAAGGCAATCTGTTGACTAAGTGTCAAATACGGATCACAAATGGAGATCCGCATGTTGAGTAAAAATTTAAGATCGCAATGTGATCTGCTGAATAAGTAACAAACGCAGATCACAAGTGGAGATCAGCATTCCAATCAAAAGTGAGATCACAAAGTGATCTATAGGCTATTGTCAAACGTGGATCACATAGTGGAGACCCACATTTCGAAATCCAAATGCAAGAACTGCATTTTGTGACCTAATTTTTCTTTTAACAAATTGAATTCATCATAATTAATTAATTCGATTAATTGAAATTTAAAGTCTATAGCGATGAATCACTGGTCAAATGAGTTGAACTCATTAAACTCACCTAAGATGGGAGGTTCCTCTCTCACAGGTGCCAAAAAAAAGTCAGAAGTGGCTAAACATCTAGTGGGGCTGCCAGCGGCTTGAGTTGAAGAAGATGACCTCTTGGACATCGTTCATGAAGGATGAAAGTTGAAAATTGAGAAATTGAAAAAGCTTGAAAGCTTTGAAGAAGAGCTCGAGAGCTAGAAGAATCGAAAAGCTTGGAAGCTCTGAGAATTTCAAAGTTACAGCAAATGTAACTCTTAAAAAGTCCTTAGATCTTTTATAGAAGAATCAACGGTTAAGATTTATGGCCCAAATCTTGAGCAGATTTTTCATCATTATAAGCGCAACAGTCCTTCGATTTTTGTGCCAAAAGGCAGCAAAACAGCGATGACGCTTTGTTTAAACTGCTCAAAATGCAGAATTGATCTGCATTTTGAAATTTCAAACACAGAGTCACTTTCACACTCAAACCTGTGAATCACACGCAGGGTCACGTTCGAAAGCAAACCCACGAATTAAATGAAGAGTTGCATTTAAACTATTTTGGATACTGAATCAATCCTATTTTATATATCCAAAGTATTTCAAAACACTTTCAAACTTATAGAATTTTAAAAACTTTGGAGGGAGTTTTGTTGATAAAATTTTGGTTAAAAAATGGAAGATTCACATTTCAAGCCAATAATGGCTAACACACGGATCATCAGCCAGAGAGAGATTTGCATTTTGAGCCAAGAAAAGGCTAAAACATGACCCTCTCACATTTTGCTTCTATAATATCGAGAGTTGATCTCTCAAAAAATAAACAAACACGAGTTACTGAAACCTTAAAAATGGTTAAGGAGCTAAAACGCGGATCCTCATTCAGAGAGATTCACATTCTAAGCAAAGTGAAATAAAGACTGACGAAAGCTCACATTTTAAGCTAAGTAAAAGATTAAACGTGAGTCCCTCAGGGTTGTGTTTTGTCTTCAAAGCCTTAAAATATAAGTTACTTCTTTTTATCCTTAAACGTAGATTCTTGTCCAGAGAGATTCATGTGGAGTCTTAGGGTCGCGTTTTAACCAAAATGCGGATCTTTCCCATGGCTCAAACATAGGATCGCGTTGTGACTCTAAAGGTTTATAAAACTAAAATTAACTCCATTTCAATACAAACGTGGGTCTGGCTGAGAAGCTAACACATGGATTATCAACTAAAGAGAGAACCGTGTTTTGAACTATCTTTTGAGCTCATGATTAGAGCTAAATATAATTAAAATGCGAAACCAAAGGTTCGCGTTTTCACTCCAAAATCTCAGAGGATAAAAACTATCCTCATTTGTATCCAAATGCGTGTATAATCAAGCAAAATATATTGCTAAAAGCCAAAATGCGGATCATCAATTGAAGAGAGATCTGCATTTTAATACATTTTTAGCTAAGTATAGCTAAAATGCAAATCCCAGAGGGTCGCGTGTTCACTCCAAAGCCTCAAGAGGCAAAAATTATTATCATTGACTCTCAAACGCGGGTTTGAGTATACCACATAAGCTACAATGAGTTAAAACACAGATCTAAAGGCTGAAATCTGCGTTTCAGTTACAAATCCAGAGGATTTAAGATTTCAGTTAATTCTAGGAATTTAATACAAATCCAATGGATTAAAGACATAGAATTAATCTTCGAAATCAAGGATGCCATTAATTAGACAGTTATACCAATGCAAAGGTATTTAGACCTCTATAAATAGCCAATGGGCTAAGAAAGGAATTGGATTATCTCTACTTGAGCACTTGTGCTAAAAATCCAGAGTTCTTCTCCAAGAGCCTTTCAACAGTTGCCAAATGCAGAACTTGTGTTCGGTTCGTCAACAAAGAGCAGGATTATCCTCCACGGGTACAACTAGATTTCTCATCTTCATCAAATATGATGTTTTTAAGTAAATAAATTTATCAGTCATCAAAATTAAAAAATGTAAGTAATATTTTTTTTCATAACCATACAAAATCACATAGATTTACATAGTTTAAGCACACCATTACTCCTATAAATTATTCTCATCGTTTTGCTTTATTCCTGTTCTTAGTGTCAGGCCTCAACTTTCTCCTTATTTCCCCATTGGAAATTAGATTTGGCATCTTTGAGCCAAGATTATAGATCACTAAACTAGCTTATCATGGGGGCTACACTTTACATAGTGGAGCCTTGACCATGGTTTTTAAAAAAAAAGACTACAGTAATTTTAACTAACTTAATCTATTTTGCTACCCAGTTTTTTTATATATATAGATAAAGTTTCTCTCTCTTTTGGTCTGACTTTGCATCTAATTCCAAGCCTTTCTTATCGAAATGATTATAAAGTTGAATGATAGAGTGTTTCGATTTTCTTAGTTTCATCAATTGTGACCAAAGACTTGGAGGAGCATCAGTTGGTGGGGGATTTAACATCTGAACCCGCCATTAATCGTTGAGTTTCACAGATGATTGTGATTTGCTACCAACTGCAGTCACCGTTAGCGGGTGGGAGCGAGGCCCCAAGCATCCCATCACAACTTTAGTTGGATTTTTTTGGATTCGGATCCGCAAAAAATGATGATGCCCCATACTTTGTTGCGTAGGAAAATTTGACTTACCATTACCATTGTGCTATGTTTGGTAACGGATAAATGAGTAAGAAATAAGATAGTCCATTTTTTTTTCCTGAAAGGCTTAATTAAGTCAAAAATATGTTTGGATAAAAATTCTTAAGAGTGTGACTTTTTACTTGCAAGTAGAAAAGAAGTAGTGAATGTAAGGCCAATTCTACTTCATGTGTTCGTTTTACTAAGAATTAAAATAGATGTTATCTATAGAATGATGAGATAGATCTTATATGGTACCTGAAATTCTCAAATTTAATTGACATAGATTTTGTAGGAAGAAAATTGGGAGTAAAAATTAATAATATTTTATTATCTTATATTTTACTCTCCATTTCTTTCTTAAAAAAATAAATATTTTATTTCTTTTCCACGTGTTCATTCTTCCAAAAAATAAGAAATAAACACTAGAAATATAAGAAATATGATATTTCCATCTGTTTATTTTTTAAAGTAACTTCTAATTTTTTTTTTCCTTACTTCCACTATTTTTAAATATCCAAGCACATCCCCAGTAAAAAAAAAATTAACTACTTTTACTTTTGTTGATAGACTTAATAAGGTTATCGTAAAACATCTTACAGTAAAATATTGATCCTTAATTTTGTTAATGGAGTTAAATAATATTTTCACCTCAATAAACAAATTTGGTAATCCTCACTAATCCTAACCTTAATTAAACGCATATACTTAGGTCCTTATTGGACTGGTATCGGAGTTTCTAAAGGAGCACGTCATTTTTCCTAGTAAGTCCATTTAATAACTGTCTGGACTCAAAGCCCTGGTAAAAAATACATTGAAGATTGGACTCACTAGTAAAATTGATATGCTCCTTTTGAAACTCCCGGTCCTGATCCATACTTCAGGATACACCCGCACTAAGGCTAGCAGATATGCTTGATGCCTAGGGATGAGAATGGAAATGGAGCATGTTCCGTTTAAAATTTTAAGTTTAAAAAAAAATAATTCAAAATTTTATATAGACCGAATAAAAAATTGATCAGCGGACAAAACTATACTCCACCTGGCATAGCAGCACCCTCAGGCACAGTTTCGTGCGGCATGTCCGCTTGTTGCGCATGAGCAGCGAGATCGGCAGGGCCGAGCTCCCGCTCATTGCGGTCGCATGGGCAGCATGGTTGCGGCCTGCCCGGTCGGCCAAGCAGCACGCTCATGGGATCTGCTGGCGAATGTACTTGGTTTGTTCGGCCGGATGCCCTCATGGGTCCCACCTCTTGATCCGACGGTGTGCGATGTGGGGGATCCAATCATGACGGGATTAGCACACGACATGCACCGAAAATTTGAACACCCGGTCAGAACCTAATTAAAAGCCACAATTAAGAATTTGGGAAGGTTCAGTTAACAATAACCCAACAATGCTGTTGATGACATTAATTATATATATAATTTTTGGGCATTAGTTAAGTGGCAATTTCTTTCTAAACTGCTGTCAAATTTACAACCGGCCGATAAGCTCTCATTGTGATGCTGGCCGGGTACTGCATGACCAAAGAACTTATTGAATGCGATGAAGGGATCCCGCGATCATGAGGGGACTACGGGATGCTCTCAAAAGGACCTGTATTATTGGAGTCCATCGCTTCGATGTTGAGACAACACGTCGAAGTCATTGAGAGATGCCATGGTGTGATTTATGGCAGTAAGAAAGACGGGAACAAGACGGCATGCCACGAAAAAGGATGTTATTTTGGTCATTTCGCGCGTGAACGCCCGTTGACAAAAAAACCAAAAAAAAAATAAAAAATAAATTAAACTTGACTGTGCTTTTTTGTATGTTCCCAACCATTTTCTTCTACTACTGTTCTTTTCCCATTAACGGGTCCAAGGACTACATCTTGTGGGAAAGAGACGGATTCTTCGAGGGGTCACTACAAGAAAACTAGGCTTTTGGTGACAATTGTCATTGTCACGAAAGACAGACATTCGGTGACAACAGATATCGTCACAACAGAACTTTATTGTGACAATTAAATATCATCACTAAAGAAAAATTTTTCATAATGAGATCATAAAATCATTACGGATGGTATTCACAACAGCCGTATACGTAACAATTAAAAGTCGTTACGAAAGTCGTCACTAAAGGTATTAGTGACAACAATTATATATTTAGTGACGATGATTCTTGTTACGTATTCCATGTTTTCTTGTAGTGATCCGCTACTGCATCATGAAAAGAAAGCAAAATGATGATAATGAAAATTATTCTATGTCCATATCACATATGGGGGATAGTAATAGACTCATTCACGAGTCAATTTTTGGTCTGTCATATACAAATTTTTGAATTAAAAAAAAATAAAAATTTTATTTTTTTAATTCAAAATTTTATATATGATAGTTTAAAAACTGATCGTCCGTAGACATGATCCCTAATCACTATCTCAGCTGGAATATATGTCAGAGCGACAAAATTTTGTTGCTTTATAATTTCCATTATGTACATAAGATGTGGAGGGGCCTTTTATCACTATATATCTTTAACTATTATTCACTAGCTGTTTAGTTAGCTTTAAGCAGACTAATGTATTGATTACTTATGGAAATAATTGGCGTTTGGTTGGGAGCCTTGTAAATAATTTGTTCAATGATAATTTCAATAATTTGAATGTGGCTAATAATGAGGCATTTCTGCAGAAGTTAAATTTCGGGATAATTATGTACTTTGGGACTCTAGATTATGATTATATATGCCATATAGGACATGAGACGATGGCCTGGTTAGTTCGAGAGGATCTCCCAGACCCACTCGCTCACCCAGGTCACTCTGTCAACCTATGAGCTATGCATGTCTTGCTGGCAAGGCTACAAAGAAACTGTTTGGCTACGCCAAACCAGCGAGCATCAGCACTGTTGAATTTAAATCATACCACTTATTAACAACCAGTGTTCTAAATATCGGACACCGGTCCCATATCGGTCAGCCAAATTACATACTGGTTACCAAATACCGAGCAAGATATCAAGATATGATCCTAAATACCGGAGTGTCATATTGGTGTCATACCGGTTAAAGAATAATCATATATTTGGCTATATAAAACATATTAAAATATATAAAATAAGTTTATAGTACTTACATTGGCTTATTTGCATTCAGCTTACGAATTTGCAAATACCGTTTAGAACGTTCGCATATGTAGTGACATATAATCATAAAATTAAGAAAAATAAGTTTTCAAGATAAAAGAAAAGTATTTCTATAATACATAAGTGATATAATTTATAAAATTACAATATTGTCGTTTAAATGAGTTTATTTGAAAGATACTAGAAACTTTAAATATCAGTCTTTATAATATATTTTCTAGTTAGATTCAGAGTCTACTGGTTCATTTGATGCATGCCTTGCTCATCATCTCATGACGAATCTGATGATGATGTGTCAACTTCTTCCTCCTCATCATCATCTGATGCGTGCCACTGCTTAGACTTTAAAGATGATGATACTTTTCCCTTTGAAGTTCTACTACTCTTGAATTTGGATGCCTTAACTCTTTCACTCTTTCATTTCTTCGGATTAGCACTCATAGCAATTGACACCTGTCGAAAAATCAATTGTTCTTCAGGAAAGACTTCATCATCACTAGTCTCATAAGGATCGCCATTCTTTTTCTCAGGCATGAACCACTCGGTGACTTTTTTTCTCTTCATTGTATACTATTAGAGGATCTCTGTTTGAGATTGAAAGTTTGCTCTTGAGCCTTATATTGAATTTGACAAAAACTAAATCATGCAATTTCTTAGAACTTAGCCTATTTTTTTTCTTCGTATGCACCTAAATAAAAGATAATCACATGAAATTCGTTTAGAACATATTTATTTGGAAGAAAGAAATATTTAATTAGCAAATTTAATATTGTAATATCATCTCCAATGTGCTCCAGTTCCGTTCACAACTCGAAAAACTGGTTGTCAGGATCAAAATCCTCATTGCCATGATCCTCAATTCAGGAGTATCTGTCCCGTAGAATTGCCACCATTGAGATAGCAATGAATATTTAGAAATAGTTATTAGCTATTTTATAGTTTCTTTAATTAAAAATAGATTGAATTTGATATTTCTTAAATTGAAATGCATATCTGGATTAATGATTCTCTTTATTACTACCCTTGTAAAAGACATTCCAAATGATCCATTTTGATTTTGATATATTGGGAGCTGCTGTGCAATCTTATCAACTCTATTATGATCATCTGGATAGAATCTGTGCATCACGTCAACGAAGCCCGACATGACCAACCCATCAACATCAATCTCAGGCTGCTTCGCATAGTAATATAGAGGGTTCAAGAAATATCCAACTTTATGTTGTTCGCCATAAAATTGCAAATGACTCTTTATTGAGATTTTTCAATAAAGGATTACAATTCCAACAGTTTTCCATTTATAGAAGATGAGAAAAATGGATTCTCTCTTTGTTTAAAGCTGGGTTCTGAGGTAGCTGTAGAGAACGATCTTGCTCTCCATTGACACTCCGCACAAACTCTTTTAATTGGTAGAAAAAGAAGGCTCTGGACTTCTAATCACAAGGAATAATTCAAGAAGAAGATCCTCTATCCTTTCTCCTTTTGTTTTCCCGCTTTTTTATAGGGGTTCTAAGGCAGCGTTCTCGTCTCATTCGTTCGACCGTTAGCCCCACTACTCAAGAAGTGCCATTATATTCACTAGGTAGTTACACTCACGATCGAAATAATGCTGCTGCATTCGTTTGGCGGTTGGCTTCACGATCCGAGGTGGCAACTCCTTTGTTTCGGTCGGATGATTTTGTACTAAACCCCTCCCCGGAAGCTATGGGTGGTATTGCGAATCTCAAATTTAGATTTGCAAACTTGTTCTGTCGTAGCTGGGTCGCGAACCTCGAACTTTAGGTTCGCGAATCTGCTGAGTTGCGGATCTCCAACCCTAAATTTGCGGATCTGCTTTATTTTGACAGATGACTCCATAATTTTTTGCCGACAAAATCCTCTCCAAAGTTTTCAAAACTCTCACAATTCTTTAAGGTGTTTTGGAATACTTTGGATATAACATTCTATTTTGATGTGACGTAGGATCCTGTATTAGAATCTCCATCTTCTATATTTCTGAGAGCGCAATTCTGTATTAGAACTTTCTTCAATTGAGGGCAGCATGACTCTGTCTCAATATCTTGAACTCTCATTTGAAAGGAACACGACTCTGTATTAGCGCCGTAAATTTGCTGCTTTTGAAGGAAACTGCGACTCTGTGTTAGTGCCACAATTTTCAACTCTTGAAAAATACAACTCTGTATTAGGGTCGCGAATTTTCATTTTGCAAGGAACACGACTCTGTATTAGGATCGCGAGCTTTCATTTTGCAAGAAACACAACTCTGTATTAGGGGAGCGAACTTTTATTTTGGAGAACAAGACAACTCTGTGTTAGGGTCGCAAACTTTCATTTTGAAAGGAATACGACTCTGTATTAGGGTTGCGAACTTCCCTTTCGGAAGGAACACGTCTCTGTATTAGGGTCGCGAACTTTCCTTGATTGCAGAAAATCTGGAAGGCGGTTGCTTTATACGGCGTAGGAATTGAGACGTTCTCTGAGCCGCATTAAATGAAAAGATACTCACGAGATTTGGGCCAGAGATCACATCCATCCGAAGATCTCGACCGTAAAATCATCTTCTATATAACCTCGATTTCATGAGAGAGGTCTTTCCTATCTCAAGAAATTTGAACTCCAAGTTTTTCTTTAGGGTTTTAAGACTTCTCATCTTCGGCCTTCCTTAGCTCCGATTCTTCTCGTGAAGGATTTCCTTAATCTGCAAAAGATGCCGAAGAAAACTTCCTCCTCTGATGCTTCTGCCAGTGGCCATCGAGATCTCCAAGCAACTTCCAGTTCGATAGTGATTCGGTAGGAACCCTTGATTGGAAGTAATTTTCTCAATACACTTTCGAAAGGCAATCTCTTTCTTAATTTTTGTCTTGAATCTGAATGTTTCTTTTGCAATTGATTACGCTTTGAATCCTTGGCCGAAGATCATTATTTTGGATACTCGGGTGGCTATGACGGGAAGGAGTTTAGATTTGGCCAAGTTTTTCCGTATTGTACAACATCAAATAGCTAGGAAAGGAAAAAAAAATTCTTCATCTTACTCGCTCAATATTGCGAGAGCTGATGACCAATGCTCCTTTTGAAGGAGATAATCGATCTTTGCTGAGTAAAACTTCTTTTTTGTTCAGGGATCACGTTTCGGTGCCCGATAGTGGTTTGGAAGATGGAGATTACAAGTGGTTTCGTCAAGTTGAAGGCCGCAACTTGTTTCTCCCCAACATGGAGAGGTCCTACCCATTCCTATTCCTTCAATCCCTTTCTGTACCCAGACGAACGGACTGGCACTTAAACAGGCTGCAAGACGACGTCTTATTGGGAGGATTTAACTCACATGGTTTTTCCCTCGTACCACTGAGAGATACTTTTGTGGGTTGTTCCCGGGGTCCTTTAAACAAGATTTCCCTATAGGTGAAACACCCATAGTCGCACAGACTTTCTTGCATCGATTCGTCCATGCACAAGGGGAATTTCCTGTTTAAGACTTTCGTCCCCCCTGGATGGGTTCACTGCTCTTCAAAAGGAGAGTGGGCAATCCTGACTGACTTCTTTTTGAATGATTTCAGAGACCAGCTTCATCATGCAAAGCTGTATCGAGCCATCAGGGCAGTTCAGTACGATATTCCTGCCAACAGGTTTCATTTCTTTGCTTTACTGGAGTTGTACAACCCTGATACTTGTACAATCTTTTCCCCTCGTGGCTAATTGGGTTTCGCCCTTCACAAAATGTATGAAATTTCGGGACTACCCATGGGAGAAATCTCATATGAAAAGTATGTCCCTACTGGGGAAGAGCTCCATCTGTTGAAGACCCAGGACTCTTTGGTCTATTACACTTATTGGGAGTTTCTCTTCCATTACCACATTTATGCCCACATGTCCAGCACTCGCAATTTGAAGCCAAAGAAGTAGTTGCTATACCTTTTGCCCAACTTTTCAAAGAACAATCCTAATTTCACTCACCTTCCTCCAGTTTCTGAAAAGGAGGTTGAGAGAAGAATTGCAAGTTTCGGGACACATGTTTACATCGCCGAATCTGACGAGAACGTTTTCAAGGCTGGAACGTCCTTTGAAAGATTTCACTATCAGGCCCTCCAACCTTTATCTGATCCGGCCTTCTTGGCGGGCTATTTGAATGTATGGTTGAAGAAATATGTTATTCCTTCACAGCAAAGCATACCCGTTAGGGCCATATACCCAGCCATCTTACTTGCATTTGGTAGGCGGCTCAGTCTGCTGCCCGCGATGGTGTGCACTATCCAAAGCTGGCTGAGGAGATTGGCTGACAAATTCTGTAACGTGAAGAAGGAGCACAAGAAGAAAGGAGAGCTAATCATTAAAACTCCTAACCCGCGTGTAGAACTTCCTTATACCTATTTGATGGCCTGGTTGGTTCTATATTGTCCCACTTTGATGAGTCCTACTGATTCGCAGATAGACTTAAATGCACCCAAAGTGCAACACTATGAGAGATCTCAGTGGAAAGGTGGCTATATGGCCGCAATCCAAAAGACCCTTCGTTACCATGCGAATTTTGAATTATTTAAATGTTTTTTGTACTTTCCAAATGCTATGTACGGGGAGGAATTTGCGGACATTGCTAGTGCTGATAAGTTCACAATTCTCTCCCCAGGCTGCTTCTGGTGGTTAAAACATCCGCCTAGGACATTTGATTCTTCGTTTAGGGAACCACTGCTGTATAGAGCCTTACTCGAGCTGTTTCGCTCGACAGTTCGGGTATGATCAACTTTATATTGGTAATCCCAACAGGAAAATAAGTTTTGTTGGGAATGCTCTTGAAGGAGCTCGAGCTTAGTTCCACTTTGTCGCAAGTGGTACCCAAGCTAAATTTGATCTCCCACTCAAGACACCAAACTCGTATATGAGTTTCGATTTCTGGAAATGGTTCCAGATGCTAATTCTACTCTCCAGAACTTCAATGTAAATCTTACTTGTCTGAGAGAGATTAGAGCCTGGTATGCTCCGAAAAAGAAGGCCGGCAGCACGAATGTGGCAGGGATGGAAGATTTCAGGGCAGAAGGTGCCTCTGATGAGTTGGAACCGGTGACTCAACAGGGGGAGGAGGATAATAGCGCATTGGTTTTATCGACTCAGCCTACCTCCCTTGATGTTTCTCTGCTTTCAGCTTTGAAAAAGACTTCTTTTCAACCGCAATCTCCTCCCAAGAAGTTTTTGCATAAGCGAAAGAGATTAATACGTCTCAGTGATTTGCCTATCAATCCACATGACATCGATTCGCAGGAAACCTCATATGGAGCCGGTACTGTGACACCCAGTTTGGTTTCTGAGACCCTCACGGAGGAGCCCGAGGAAGATGAGGACGACCATCTTTAACTCTCTGTTCCCTTAAGAGGTGTCAAAATCAAGGACCCGTTTTTCACAGTGATTCTACTCCTACTATTCAAGAGGATTCTGCAATTCTCACTCACCAGGCCGTTGTTGAAATAGCTGCTCCTTTTATTGTACAAGAGGATTCTGCAGTTCTCGCTCATCAAACTGCTACTGATGATGAAGTACAAATAATTGGGGAGGTTCGCGCATTAGGTTCCCCAAAGGTAGCACCTCCTTCAGGAGATCGGGATGACTGGGGAGATGACGATGATGTGAGCAGTGAAGATCTTCGATCTTTCACCCCTCCATCGGACCATGGTAAGTATGTTTATTTGAGCGAAGATGATGTATTATATTTACTGCAAGCGCACAGTATCGTTGTAGCGCTGTACAGGTCGTCTCACAAGGATCTAAAGTGTTTCTGCGTTCTTACTTTGTCTGTAGTTCAACAGACTAACCAAAGGTCCTAAGTTGAAGTCGGATTAATCTAAGTAGTCTAGGATATAGAATCCACTAATTTCCAACCATGTTCTTACTTCTATTATTTTCTTCTATCATAAAAATTCAATCTTTTTAGTTTAATTTTTACTTAAATTGCTCTAAGCATGAGGTATCAAGTGTTGTGCAAGTATAGCTCATCAAAAGATGCTACTTCATATAAAAATAAACTAAATATTTTAGATAATTCAAATATAAAGACAAAACCAGCAACCCCAATCCCTAACTAAGCATAGATTATCAAGAATCCTAATTCAAGTATAACCTATCAAAGTTCTAAACTTCGGGTCCTTATATTTTAATCTTTCATTTGAAAAATCATGGCTTTATTAATTTTATTTAAGAAGAAAAATATTAGAAAATAATTGCATGGTGGATCTTAACTTCATCTACATCCTAGAGCTGATCTAATTAGCTACTCATGATTTTTACTAAGGAAGATCAAATTTAATTCATAAAATGATAAACCCTAATCTAGAAAGCAGTAAACCCTAAAATAAAAAGCAATTAAATCTATGCAGAAAGAAAATTAAAATCTCAAGAACAATGGGTTACCTCTGGACACGGTGTTGTGGCCGTCGACCTTCAGCAAAAATCCCAACTTTATTGATAAGAAAAATCGAATACAAAAATTCCAGAATCCCGTCAAAATACAAGGGTTGGCCAATATATAGGCCTCGGAAACCAAATCTTATTTCTAACAGAACTACAAAACCCAATAAATTACAAAGACGCCACAGGAGAAAACGCAACGTGTGGACCCACGTTTTGACCGCTATTTAGAGGTAACTACCGCTAATTAGAGGCCTAAGATTGTATGCATTGCTTGAATCTTTTTACACATGAAGCTCTTGTCATGTTTAATTAGTTTTTCTAACTGTATTCGACTTTGCATCTCTGTAGCATTACAGTTTCATAGTTTTGCTTACTTTGAAAACTTTTCGGACTCTGATTTCCGAGTCCAACTCTGATTGCATGCCATTTCCTTGTATAATTCGGATTACCTGCAAAAGACACTAAAAATACCCGAGTAGTATTTATTTATATATAAAAATAGATAAAGTATGGAAGGAAAAGTACAATATATGATACTTATCACACCCCCACATCTATCTTTTGCTAGTTCTCGAGCAAAACCTAAACCTAAAAAGAAAAACAAAAATCCTAACTCACTTTCGCAGGAATCGCGATTGCACTTAGCACGTGCAACAAGCCTTTAAACCCCTAGGTTACCCTAGTGGACGAGTTGTGTCTCGTGAGGGTTTGCAGTGAATATACCCACAAAATTCAAGAAGAAAATAAATTAAGGAATAAAGAAAAGAAAAATAAGGATAACTGAAAATCAAGCAAAATAAAAATTTTATACAAAAGAAAATTAAAATCTTTTTTTATGATATTTTCATCAATTAATCTCACTAATATACAAACTCAAGAACGCATTTAGATTATCAATTTTCAAATCGAGCGTCATATCAGATACACTTATCATTTTAATTAAAAATTTAAATATTATCTTTCAATACCTACTAACAGATAATTCATTGGCTCCTATACATCTACGTGCACGTGTGATAGTCTACTTTGGTTTTGGACTCCAACTCTAACTCATGATTCATCTCCTCTCTCATAACAATTTTTTTCTTTTTTTTTTATTTTTTTTAAGAATATTTCACCTTTCATGCGAATATTCACGCTTTCTTAAGCGCAACGTACCCGATTACTCGGTTCATACTCTTTTTTTTTTAAAAAAAAACATATTTCACTTTTCATGCGAATATTCACGCTTACTTAAGCGCAAAGTATCCGATTACTTGGATCATACTCTTTTATCACTCTCGAGGCTATTGCCTTAATACCAGGCTCACCCCATTATTTTATTCTCACTTTTTTTTTCATTTTTTTCATTTTTTTTCTTTTTTTTTAGAGAGAGAAAACTTACTCAATCGTTATTATTTTTGTCCTTAACCTAATAAACTACTGTGAAGTGAAAAATAGATGTATACTTGCCTCAAAACTACTGCTAGCAATATTTATTTTTCAGATTTTGATCTTTTTCATAAAATTCAAAGTGTATCATCCAATCTACTCTCCTATCCAATTTCAAATCTAAATTTATCCATTTATCTGTAATTAGTTTGGTCTATTAATAAAAATACATAAATTTGTTGTTAAATTTATTTTTTTATTAATTTTTTTCAGTTTTTTTTCAGTTAGTTACCTAAAATACCCTAAAAACTACCCAAAGTGTCAAATAAAAAAACCCAAAAATAAATAAATAAATAAATAAAAATAAAATCCTAACTAAAATAAAAATACAATCCTAAAAAAAAAATAAAAATCTCCTAATCCACCCCCCCACACCTAAACTTGTGTATGCCCTCATGCACAAACAAAGGGTGGTAAAATAAATATGAAAACTATTATACAAATACTATACAAATAATGAGAGTCGTAAAAGTTACGATCTCAATATTCTCACCCTATTAACGCATGAAAAGCGGTTACGACCTCTCGATCGCTTCCCACTTTCATAGTGTGTGCGTTTTAAACGTGAAGTGGGTGCAGTATTATATCTCATTAATTTTCTACAAGTCACGAAATTACCTGTCTGCTTCTTATGTCGTCCTCGCTTTTTCTTTGTCCACATGTAAGCATTAACAATTGGGTTAAATAATTCTTTATTATAAACCTGCCAATCATCGTTAGTAACAAGCATACATGTAGAAATATCATGTGGTGAGAAGAGTCTAATATGATTAAGTGAACGTGGTGGTGGCTCTTCTAACTCATGAAATAATGCGAGCTCCTCTGCAAATAAATTCTCAAAAGTTTTCTCATAATTCAATGGCACACTTGCACAAGTATCATCATATATAAAATCAGTATGTGCCAATTCTTCTAGTAGTATGAGCTCATCTTTGAACATTTGCTCAAATGAAGGTTCATCATCAGTGGAAGAGGTCGAATGAGAGTGCAAACTATGAATCATATTGACCTCAATGAGAGAGCTCGTTGCGTGCTCATCCATATTAAATATGTTCAATGCCACAGTCATATTCCCAAACGATAACTTCATGAGACCACTCCTATAATCAATTCATGCATTTGATGTTGCAAGGAATGGTCTACCCAAGATAATGGGAATTTGATTCCGTGAATTGGAGATTGGCTTAGTTTCTAAGACAATAAAATTTACAGGAAAAATAAACTCGTCGATCTTAATGAGCACATCTTCAACCATACCAAGTGGTCTCTTAATTGAACGATCAGCTAGCTGTAATGTGATCTTGGTAGGTTGAAGTTTTCCTAACCCCAGTTGCCGATAAATAGTATAAGGAAGCAAGTTGACACTTGCCCCTAAATCAAGCAATGCCCTATCAAATTTAGTATTCCCAATGGTGCATGAGATTGTAGGGGAACCTGGATCTTTGTACTCGATAGGCAAGGAGTTAGAGAGGATATGTGATATATTTGCAGCAAGAAAATCTTTCTCAGGAACATTTCTTGCTCGTTTCTTAGTGCACAAATCCTTGAGGAATTTAGCATAAGTAGGAACCTGTTGTATAATATCAAGGAGTGGAATATTAACCTTCACCTGCTGAAATGTTTCAAGAATCTTTTCTACTTGCGGTGAAGGTTTCCTAAGCCGATTTGGATATGGTGCTTTCGGTTCAGGAACAGGTTCTTCCAAATGAGTACGTGACGGTGATGGAGGTGATGGAGATGGTTGTGGAGAAAGGGGTGGAAGAGGTGATGTAGCCTGCAAGATAGTAGGAGTGGGATCAAGGGGCATGGCTACACTATTGTCCACTTGCTTGCCAGATCTAAGCGTGTGAATGGCATTGCATTGGTGGACATGCGACTGATTGGAGTTTGAGGAACTGACATTAGGGTTCGCTATGGGTTGACTTGGAAAGATACCCTGACCACGTTCACTCATTTGACTCGCTAATTGTCCAACTTGCTGCTCTACATTCTTAATAGATTGAGAGTTCACGAGCAGGTGTTGATCTGTTGTTTGAATAAAATCAGTTGACACTTTCATAAGATTCTGCATGTATGTGTTAAGGTTGGACTGAGACTTGAGAAGATTTTCAATATTCTTCTCAAGTAATTGAAGTCGCTTTTCTTGATCATTATTAGACCCCTGTTTTGGATATGAGTGGTTTTGTACAGGTGGTCTATTCTGGTTGTTCCCATGGTTTGAAGCATTTAGGTGTTGATAAGCACCCATATTTGGTCTTGGGAACTGACCAGTAGCTGGAGGCTGCATGTTGGAGTTCGGGGTTCCCTGATATTGCCCTTGACCCCATGAGAAATTTGGATGGCTCCTCCAACCAGGATTGTATATCGGACCGTATGGATTATTAACGGGTCTTTGATACATGGCGTTAGCCTGCTCAAGTGTGGGACCCATATGATTTACTAACAATGGACACTCCTCCATAACATGATTGGGAGTTCCGCAATTAAAGCATGTGGGACTTTGGATTTGATTCACTTGACCCACTGATAGAGTACTAGGAGTCTCCAGTGCCTCAATTCTCCTTATAAGTGCTGCAATCTTAGTTTCGGCAGCTATAGAGTTATCGACGCTATGGATCCTACTTTTATGAGAAGAAGTTGATATACTGGGCTTCTCAGTGGGACTCTCCCACTGTATAGTCTTCCATGATAAGTCCTCAAGAAAGTCCCATGCTTCATCCTCGTTTTTCCTCATAAACTCCCCTTGACACATGGATTCCAGAAGAGTTTTGAATGTGTAATCAAGTTCTTCATACATGATTTGACACAACCGCCACTTTTCTATCGCATGGTGGGGACACTGAGCTAATAAATCCTTGAACCGTTCTAAGTATTTCCAGAAGGGTTCTCCCGACATTTGACAGAATTGATTAATTTGATTTCTGATTCTTGCCGTCTTGTGCGTGGGATAATATTTCTTGGGAAACACTGTAACGAATTCATCCCAAGTAGTGATTGAATCAGAAGGCATACTGTACAACCACTTCTTTGCATTATCCTTAAGTGCAAAAGGGATGAAGCGGAGCTTAATTGCATCCTCCGATAAATTTTTGCAGTTTAATCATTACGCATACTTCTTGAAATTCACTGATAAAGAGATATGCATCTTCTGAATCAGAACCAGTGAATTTAGGAAGCATACTAATGTACTGCGGTTTCAATTCATAGTGATTACCCGCTACGTGTGGAAGTTTGATGCATGATGGTAATGATGTACGCAACGGGTAACATCGATCCTGAAGGATCGAATCGGCTGCTCCATCTTGTCTCCCATGAACAAATCTGATCTTACAAGTCAACCAAATTGATTACGAGTCCAATGTGACATAAACCAGCGACCGTGAGTGTATGCGTGAACTTTCTAAACTAATGCAAGAAGTGGAGTGTGGTGGAGAGATAAAACGGTGGAATAGATATGATCAAATAAAAAAAATGTGATTTCTACTGTTCCTAATTTTTTTTTTTAATTTTTCTACAGAACCAGAAAACAAAACTACAGAAAAAGAGAAAATTTGGGTTCAGAAAGTACCTGTGGAGCCACCAAATAGCGGTTCTAGCCGTGGAATAGCAGCTAACCTGTAGAATTTGACTTTTGATTTTCTTCCACTTGTTCCAGAGGCTCTTCCAATCCTTTAAATCTTCCTGTCTCAGCAATTTCTATTTCCTGCACACTCACACACACTGTTAACCCGGTAAATGCTAGAAAAAGTAAGAAAAACACCGTCGATCCCCGGCAACGGCGCCAAAAACTTGATGTATTATATTTACTGCAAGCGCACAGTATCGTTGTAGCGCTGTACAGGTCGTCTCACAAGGATCTAAGGTGTTTCTGCGTTCTTACTTTTTCTATAGTTCAACAGACTAACCAAAGGTTCTAAGTTGAAGTCAGATTAATCTAAGTAGTCTAGGATATAGAATCCACTAATTTCCAACTATGTTCTTACTTCTACTATTTTCTTCTATCATAAAAATTCAATCTTTTTAGTTTAATTTTTACTTAAAGTGCCATAAGTATGAGCTATCAAGTGTTGTGCAAGTATAGCTCATCAAAAGATGCTACTTCATATAAAAATAAACTAAATATTTTAGATAATTCAAATAAAAAGACAAAACCAGCAACCCCAATCCCTAACTAAGTATAGATTATCAAGAATCGTAATTCAAGTATAACCTATCAAAGTTCTAAACTTCGGGTCCTTATATTTTAATCTTTCATTTGAAAAATCATGGCTTTATTAATTTTATTTAAGAAGAAAAATATTAGAAAATAATTGCATGGTGGATCTTAGCTTCATCTACATTCTAGAGCTGATCTAATTAGCTACTCATGATTTTTACTAAGGAAGATCAAATTTTAATTCATAAAATGATAAACCCTAATCTAGAAAGCAGTAAACCCTAAAATAAAAAACAATTAAATCCATGCAGAAAGAAAATAAAAATCTCAAGAACAATGGGTTACCTCTAGACACGGTGTTGTGGCCGTCGACCTTCAGCAAAAACCCCAACTTTATTGTTAAGAAAAATCGAATACAAAAATTCCAGAATCCCTTCAAAATACAAGGGTCGGCTAACATATAGGCCTCGGAAACCAAATCTTATTTCTAATAGAACCACAAAACCCAATAAATTACAAAGACGCCACAGGAGAAAACGAAACGTGTGGGACGTTTTGGCCGCTATTTAGCGGTAACTACCGCTAATTAGCGGCCTATTATTGTATGCATTGCTTGAATCTTTTTACACATGAAGCTCTTGTCATGTTTAATTAGTTTTCCTGACTGTATTCGACTTTGCGTCTCTGTAACATTACAGTTTCATAGTTTTGCTTACTTTGGAAACTTTTCGGACTCTGATTTCCGAGTCCAACTCTAATTGCATGCCATTTCCTTGTATAATTCGGATTATCTGCAAAAGACACTAAAAATACCCGAGTAGCATTTATTTATATACAAAAATAGATAAAGTATGGAAGGAAAAATACAATATATGATACTTATCAGAAGACGTTCGGGCCGAGGTGTACGGGTCCGAGGTGTTCGGACCTGAGGTGTACGGACCTGGAGAATCCAGTGTTCAACCTTCAGGTTCTCCTTTTATATTTTATCCATCTCTTTCTTTAAATTCTGCTATTATTGAATGATACGGTAACAACATTCAACCGTCAACTTCTTCTTCTTCTTTTTTTTACCAGCTCATGCTTTGACTCCCGCTTTAGAATGCATGGCCGCGAAGATAATTCCGCTGGATGATACCATCGCGGAAGCTGATGCTGATAAAGTGACCAAAGTCACTACTTCTGCTGTTAATATTGCAGGGGTAGTGGCTTCTAAGATTACTATGTCGACGGTCTCGGCCGTAGCTGCTCCGGCCGACACCTTGGTTCAGGATGTTGTAGTCGGTAGGTCTACTGAGGCCACCAGAGGTCCTGCTCCTCTTGACGTTAGTGTTGTTTCTTCTGTGCAGCAGAATATAGTGAAGACTGTCTCTGCCCCAGCCATTGTTGATCCCTCTCATACAGAGGTTGATGCTTTTGAAGTTGATTTATTGAAGGATACGGTAGAAACTTTCCTCCACTTCCTTGATCATTGTATTGATAAGATACTGAAGGGGACTTCTTTTGCTTCGCTCGCCAACGTCCTTAATATTTACTTGACTGGTATAGTCAGTATTGGCAGAGAAGAGAAAGCTGCTCCTTTCAGGCTTATGATAACTTAACTTTAATACCATGCCGAGTCCTTATCAAAGTCTAGGAGTGCCGATAAATCTGAGGCAGTTGAAGCCATCTTCCAGAAGCTGAAGGATGAACAACTTAAGTTCCAGAAGGAGGCCCAGGAGAAAGTCAATGCTTACAGAGCTTCCTTGGAAAAGGGCCAGTCAGACAGTCAATCTTTAGCTCTGCAGGTGGAGGCTGTTGCTTCAATTGTCAAGGACTATGACCAGGCTATCGCCAGGACCCAAGAGTCTATCGCCAGAGCTCAAGCTTTCTTGGCTAAGATCACCAAGGAATGTGATGAGTCAATGAAGAATCTCACTAACTTATCCCGACAGTGGGACAATATAATCAGAGATCTTCAGGCGATACAAGCTGAATTAGATATGTTAGAGGCTACTGCAGCGCAGAATGTCGTCGCCAATGACGAGGAATTGCATCGCCAAGCTGCTGTCCAAGCTTATGAGGTCATCCAGTAAGAAATTGGTGATACTGAGGAGAAGATAAAAGCCCTCCAGAACCATTGAATTGTACAGACTCTCCTCCTTAGGATTCGAGAAGTCCTCTATAACTCTTTTTCTTTTGTGGTAGCTTTCTTGAATCTAATTTTGTATGGTTTATGTAGCGAACTTGATTTTGTATTCCTAAATCATGACTTTGCATTTGTCTTCAAAGGTTTGCAATAAATTCGCCATCTTAAGTTTTGAAATTCGCAAGTCTTCACGCAATTCTGATATCTGTGTATCAGGCATGTGATTTTAATGACTCTGTGTCAGATTCGCAACTCTACATCCGGAGGTTCGCGAATTAACAAGATCCACACTAAACTCGCGATCTTGAATCTCGAGGGTCGCGAGTTTAGGTTCGCGACTTTCTTCCTGGAAGTTCGCGGGATAACCCAAAATTCTTCAGAATTTGTAGAGACTTCTGCGAGCCTTGGGATGAGACCGTCGAGCGCGAAATCCCAAGCGTTATACGTCTTTATTAATGATAAGATCTCCGGGCTGCAAAACTAAACGTCCCATGCAACAATAATAAATTCTGTTGAGATTTGAGCCGAGAATCTTAACCGAAGATTTCGGCTTTATCTTTTCCCAACCGAAGATCATAATCACCAGACCGTCTATATAAGACGCATGACCTCTTCCATGAGGGATATTCTGACGTGAGAAAAGTTTCTTCTCCCTTGTCTTCTCTTTCTTTCTTTTGTAGTTGATTTATTCGTGCAGCCGTATTTTTTTCTTCTCCAATCGAAGCGATGGATAGGAGTTGGCATGTTACAAGACCTCCAGACTGCATCAATTCAGAGGGGTGTTCCGTCGAACATATTCTTCTGACCGTGGTCATTTTCCTTAATTAAGGTACACTTCTTTTTCTGATTAATATAATCCTCTTTCTTCTCTTTTTTCTGACAAGAATTTGAATTGGCTGTAGAAGATAACTATAGTCATTCTCCTTAACAATGACCCAGACCCGATGGGCTTGTAATTGCTTCCAATACCTCTGGGGTATTGGAAGGTCTCATGTAATTTTCATGAGAGAAAAGATTTCGGGTCTGTGCCATTGTTTTATTTCTTGCCTAGCATCCCACAAGGTTGGGGTGCTAATGACCAGGGTGACATTGAATTTGTGCAACCCCTCACGTTAAACGTTTGGGTGCATGCATTTGGTATGCCTAGTTTTGCATTGATCAAGTCACTTGGTGACGTTGATCATGACTGAGCAAACCAACTCGGAGGCCCTAACCATTGGCAAGAAAAGACTGCAAGAGCAACCTTTTTACCCTTAAGCCGTCCTCGAAAGAGGAGGCTAAAAAAGCAAATTCGCCCTTTCGGAAGAAGAGGCTACAGGAGCAAACTTTTTGATTCGAGCCACGCTGAAAGAGAAAGCTACAGAAGCAAGTTCGTCATCATAGAAGAAGAGTCTGCAGGAGCATATTACTGCCTTTAAGCCGTCCTTGGAAGAGGAGGCTACAGAAGCAAGTTTTACTTTTGCTCATATCAGTGATTTGTATTCATTTTGTTGACTTTATAGTGCTAAGGAACTCTCTGTAATTTTGATCTAAGAATGAATAAAGAACCTCTTTCCTTTGGCATAACCAAATGTGATTGATGAACAATTCTGATATTATTTATCAGAGGTAACTGTTAACTTGATAATCTTCAAACCACTCAAAATTTTCTACGCACTCGAAGTTGCTGTGAATGAGAGAACTTCTTGTTAACTTCGCTGATCAGATTGAAACTCGCACTGTCTGGCGACTTTCAATATAAAGATTTTGATTCGCCAGAGATATATATATTTTTTAACTTGGCAAATTTGAAAGAAAGAAATTTTGATTCACCAGAGGTATTTTTTTAACTTGGCAAATTTGAAAGAAAGAAATTTTGATTCGCCAGAGGTATTTTTTAACTTGGCAAATATGAAAGAAAGAAATTTTGATTCGCGACTTAAAAAATCTTTAGTCTGGACCCACAAATCTTTGTTAATGACCTCTTGATTATAGACGAACTTTTATTCGTTATTTGCATCGAACTACCTAGATCACATTACAATTGGTGTTCTGCAGTTTTACTAAGAATAATATTTCTTCAGAAATTTACCGTTGATTGACATCATGATCTTATCACCATTCAGTTTTGCCAACCGATATACGCCGTTGGAGTAAACCGTATCAATGACAAAAGGTCTCTTCCATTTTGGCTGGAACTTTCCTCTAGGGTTTTGGTTAGTTATGATCGGTCTTCTTACTGAAAGGACCAGATTGCACTCTTTGAAAGTTCTTCGTTTGGCCTTTTTATTAAAAGTCTTGGAGATTCGTGCCTGGTACAGTTCAATACTCTGTTGAGTTTCTAACTGCTTATCATCCAAGGCTTCTAATTCTTGAAGCCTTTACTGATATCTTTCTTCTTGCGTCATCCTAGTCGTTAATGCGACTCACAACGATGGAATCTGAATTTCCAAAGGTAAGCCCGCTTCTGACCCGTATACCAAAAAAAAGGGCGTGGCATTAGTGGGGGTTCGGACTGTGGTGCGATACGCCCACAGACATTCTCCGAGCTTCTCATCCCAGTCCCTTTGATTGGATGATACAAACTTTTTGAGGAGTTTTACAATGGTCTTATTGAAAGCTTCTGCTAGGCCATTGGCTGCAGGGTAATACGGAGAGGAAGTTATGTCTTCGATCCTGTATTTGTTGCAGAATCTAGAAAATACTTGGCTCACAAACTGAGACGCATTGTCATGAATGATTCTCTTGGGCACTCCGAAGTGATAAAGCACATGGTGTTTAATGAACTTAATCACGTCCGATGACTTTACTTCAGTTAAGGAAATGGCTTCAGTCCATTTCGAAAAGTAATCCGTTATCGCTAGAATGAACCGGTGTCCTCTCGTTGATGACGGAGAAATTGGCCCGACAATGTCCATACCCCATTGCTCAAACGACCACGTTGTAGCCATTTGGTGGAGATATTGTGGAGCTTAATGTATAAAGTCTGAATGTATTTGGCAGGCCCTACACTTCTTGGCGTAGTTAACCACTTCTGTCATCATCTTAGGCCAATAATAACCCATTCTTCGGATTCTATCCCAGAGTTTTGGCCATGGCTGGTGTGCTCCGCAGATACCAGCATGAGTTTCTTCAAGTACTTTTCGAACTTCTCGGTTAGAGAGACAGCGAAGTAAGATTCCATCATAAGATTTTATGTACAATGTTTGGAGCTCCGCATTATAGTAGAACCGGATAGCCCTTCTTTGAATTGCCCTGGCTTCTTTTGGATCTTCAGGTAATATGCCGTAAAGGACATAATCTATGTAGGGAAAGCGCCAATCCCTTGGTTCTAGACTTGACTCGAAAACACCAGCTTCGTCTTCTTGTGGCTCCCTCATTTCCTGTTTGAGTTTGTCCTTTGGACAGAATAATTCTCTGCTCCCTACCATAATTTGCTTTCTAGCATGCTTGGGCAAGGCTAATGTAGCAGCTAAGAAAACTAGTGAATCTGCATAGTTATTTTGGTGGCGCTTTACGTGGCTGACATAGAAACCATCGAAACTATCGCCTATCTTAATTACTGTGCGATAATGCGGCAAAAGATCTTCATGTTTAACCTCATATTCCCCTTTCACTTGATTTACAATAAGTTGAGAATCTCCATATGCTTCCGATATTTGACCCCCAGTTGTTTAGCTATCTTTAAGCCGATTAGGAGGGCATTATACTCTGCAACATTGTTGGAGTACGAACTTGTTAATGAGTAGGCTCGAGGAATGATGTGGTTGTAAGGAGAGACAAATACAACTCCTACCCCCGCTGTCATTCTTCCTTCAGATCCCATTCAGGAGGCGCCATCGAAGAAAAGTTGCCATACACCTTTCGCGACTGCATTTGCCACTAGAGGCTCTTGCGAGTTGTCTTCTTTTGAAATCGGGCTCCATTCATGCAACTCTCCAAGAATTTGTTCGTATAACTTCGAGGATGCCAGGATTGGATGTTTGGCTAGGAAGTCGGCTACTGCCTGTCCTTTAATAGATTTTTGCGGGACAAAATGCATATCATATTGTGATAACAAAATAGCCCAATTGGATAGCCTCGAATTCAACAATCCGGGTTTAGTTATTCGTATTCTTAGGGGGTTAACTCTAGATATAACATAGATGGTTTGTCCAACTAAATAGTGTTGCATTTTTTGCACTGCAAACACTAAAGCTAGACATTCCTTTTCCACTGGGTTATACCGGTGTTCCATCCCGATCATCATTTTGCTGAGATAGTAAATAACTTGTTCATGACCCGACTCATTCTTCTATGCTAACAAGGCTCCCAAGGAGTGGTCCATAGCCCTTATGTATAGCAAGAAAGGTACTCCTAAGACTGGGGCTATGAGCACTGGCAGTTTCATGAGGTATTGTTTGACTTCTTCAAAAGCCTTCTAGTATGCGTCATCCCAAATAAATGACACTCCTTTCCTCATTAACCTGATAAAGGGATGATATTTACTAGACAAATTTGATATGAACCTGCAGATGTACGCTAGTCTACCTTGCAGTCCCCTTAACTATTTGAGGTTACGAGGAGGTGGCATATCTTGGATAGCCTTAAACTTGTCTGGGTCGAGATAAATTCCTTTGGAAGTTAAGATAAAGCCGAGGAACTTTCCATTGGAGACCCCCAGAAAAGATTTCGTCGGATTCATCTTGAGTTGGTGTTTCCTCATTAGGTCAAACACCGTCTTCAAATCTTTCAAGTGATCACTTTTATTCTTGCTTTTGATTGCTAGGTCATCTACATAACATTCCACTATCTTCCGGAGATGCTCTTGGAATATTACGTTCATGGCACGTTGATACGTGGCACCCGCATTCTTCAGGCCAAAGGGCATAACTGTATAGCAGTATACCCTGAGTGGTGTCCTGAAAGACGTATGCTTCTCATCATCAGGGTACATCTTTATTTGATTATACCCTGAGAAACCATCCATGAATGTCATACGTTCGTACCCGCAAGTATTATCCATCATAATATCTGTGATGGGTAACGAAAATTCGTCTTTAGGGCAGGCCTCATTCAAATCCCTGAAATCAATGCAAATCCGAATTTTTTCGTTCTTCTTGGTTATAGGAACTATATTCGTGACCCAATCAGGGTGCTGTTCCTCGCGAATAAAGCCTGACTTAATCAACTTTTTGATTTCAATTTCAATAGCCTCCATGATCTCTGGGCGGAATCTTCGCTGCTATTGCTTTACTGATTTAGCATTTGGCTGGATGTTCAGTTTGTGAACTGTGACACTTGGGTCTAATCCTGGTATCTCCTTATAACTCTAGGGGAAAATGTCGATGTACTCACGAATGAGGGATATCAATTCCTCTCTCTTTTCCGAGGATAGGTTCTTACTTATAAATATGGGCTTAAGATTCTTTTCATCCCCCATATTTATTTGGATTACTTTATCTTCGGTTGGAGGCTCGCGCTGTTCAAATTGAATCTCTCACTTTGCGTTAAGATGCTTCGCCTAGGGGTCATTTTTTTTCGGTGAAGCTTCCTCTAGGTCTTCGTCTTCTTGGATCGCGGAGGCCATGTTCGCGGACACTTCGCGAAAAATCATGCTAATACTGACATCTGAATTCCAGCAGGACGATTCCGATGAATGACTGAATTGCCTTTCTTCGGTTCTCTCACCTGAGGAACCTTCGGGAGTGATGACATATCCCAACTCCCTGCCGATTTTCTGATAATAATCTAGCATTTTCCCTTCTGGGACAAAGGGTCGGAGGATTGTTCTTTTTTCATTTTCAAAATTCAACCCCCTACCTTTGGCCAGATTATATCCCATTTTTTATTAGTCTGTGAGAATTTTATTGTAATGGAAGAACTTGAGAATTCCCTTTTCTTCCTCAGAATCTAAACATTTCTTTTTGTTCTTGTAATTTGCCCTTTCAAATATTATGGCTTCCTGATTTCCATCCTTGGGAGGAACCTCAAAAACGACCTTGTTAGCACTTTCATCGTCATCACTTAGTTCGTGAAAGGACGATCGGATAGGTGCTTGGAAGGAAGTCAGAGAGCATATTTTATTTAAACAATTGCTGAATGCATCAGTGCTAGTGCTTGAGGGCTCAAAATCAACACCAGAAGAATAAGAAAACTCTAAATTTTTATTTATCGCTCATTTACCATCAGAGTAAATAGTGTTATTTACATCAAGGCCTTCGAGGCTTATCACAATGGGCTCACCGTCCCAAATTACATCCTTGGATTTCGAATCTTCGGATCTTGATTCTGTGTCGACTTCTTCATCACTATTAGAGTCGTCTAGAATAGGTTGATCTGAAACATCGTACGCATCTTGATATAGCAATGCATCAGTAAAGTAGTTTTCAACTCCTTTAAAGGGTTACTTATCTGCGACCAGCATTCTTACGTTCTTGTCTTTATCCGCATACTTCATGCATTGATGTAACGTGGACAGCACAATGAGGTTGTTATGGATCCAAGGTCTCCCCAGTAGTAGGTTGTACGACGTGTCCGCATCTATCACGTAGCACGTGACTTCCGTCTTCAGGTTGCCGATTTGACATTTAAGCTTTATCTTACCCAACGGCCTACTACCATTAGCATTGAACCCGAAGATAGTAGCGTTAGTTGTTGCTAACCTGTTCATTGGGACTCCAGGGTACCGTAGTATCCTCCGTGGCATGATGCTTAAGGCCGAGCCTCGATCAACTTGAATGCGATCGATCTTCACTAACCCTATGTATCCTTTGTAATATAGAGGGCGGTGATGCTTATTGCTTCTAACTTGCATGTCTTCCGGAGAGAAAGTGATGTAAGGGACGTTTTTACCAGAATCTGGTGACACGTTGTGCAAAGAGATTCTTCTTTCTCAATCATTTCTAGTATCTGTGCCAAGAATATCTCCGAATCTTGCAGAGCTTCTCTTAAAACTTTTCTAGTAGATTTAGAAAGCTTCAGGAGCTCATACAAGGTTATCCTTGCAGGTATATTAGCTAACTGCGTTAAGATGTCAAATTGAAACGACTTCTGTAAATCTTCCGCATACTCTTTTCCCTTCTTTTTCAGAGCTTTATCAAATTTAAGCTCTTTTTGTTTGATCTTCTCTGGGGATGGCCGAGAATCTGCGGCCTTCCCATAATTCTTCAAATAATCTTTTCCCGAACGGGTCCCCGAGGGAGGTAGATCCTCGTCAGCCACCAGAGAGTCTCTGATTTCTTCTTCCGAATCTGTTAGAGTAGGAATGCCTTCGTTATCATCGGGAATTATGGAGACGACATTAGAAGTAAGAATCTTTCCTTTTCGCCTTCTTCCAGATGAATTGGAAGTCCACTGTTCATCATTAACGAGATCTGGATGCACCCACATTATCTCCCATCTATCAGTTTTGAAGGGGGACAATCCTTTCTCCTGCTGTTGATGCGGATCAAAATTCACGACCTGCATCGTGCCTCTAGGAATAGGTTGCACTCTATCCTGAACTGTTGACTCTATCCAGTCAGGTGCTTTACCGAACTTGACAGTCACCATGTTCGCGGTCACCTTTTTCTGGTGCTCTTGGAGCTTGATGACCTTGGCGTCCACTAAGGCTTGAATCTTATCCTTAAGGATGTAAAAATTCTGGGTAGGGTGATTAATAATCCATTGATAGACACAGTAATTAGGATCATTAACTCTCGCTCCTTCTTCCAAACGTTTGGATTATGACAGTTTCAGCATCTTCTTACTCATGAGGAGGTTGAAGATGGTTTTCGTATGCTCGTCCTTGAAAGAATATTGTTTTTGAGGCACACGTGCCTGAGGAGGGAACTTCGAAGAAGACTTTGCGGGCTGCGGAGTATCAGCCACCATTGTCTCCTTCCCCTTATATCCTCGGGATCGGGGCCTATGGTTCTTGTCGTTATTTCGCCTCTGCTTCTCCTCGCCTCCTTTTTCTTCAAGTCCTTGCGCGATTTCCTCAGCCTCCTCAGCTTGTAGGGCGAGATCCTTCCAAGTTGAGGACTTCACTGCTCCCCTGGCTAGAACCTTGTCGAGAGATTATGTCGACAGGTTTCTACCAAGGTCTTTTCTGGCATCCCGTGCGGGCATACGAAAGAATCATTTCGGAACCTTTTAATGAAGTCCTGGGCCGATTCCCCTTTCTTCTGCTTAGTGGCTAGAAGCGTCGGCATTGACACCTCCATATCGTCTTCATAGAACCTAGTCAGGAAGGCTTTTTCCATGTCGTTCCATGAATTGATGGCTCCCGGTTCTAGCCTCCGGAACCATTCAAATGCTAGTCCTGTTAAGGTACGGACAAATACCCGCGTAATGATGGGTCGTTTCCGGCTAAATGCCCGATTTGCGACTTGAAGTAGTAAAGGTGCTGGTTTGGCGACCCTTTACCATCGAAGGATTTGAGCTTCAATGGCTTGTAGATTTCCGGGAACGACATGCTTTCTCATTCCATGAGATATGTCCTTACAACACCCAGCTCTTGCAAATCAATCTTATGCATGAGGGCATTCAGTTGATTTTGGAAGCTCTCCATCCAGACAACATTCACGTTCCTTTCCTGATGCGTGGAGCGATTGTTATCATCCTCATGATGTTCCGTTTTCTCTTCGTTATTGTGAAGAATATGACCTTCTTCTTCCGCCTTCTTTCCTTTGTCAGTTTTTGGGTCATGAGGTGGCATCTGCGAAGATGCATTCTTCAACCTAGTCTTTTCCAGTTCCAGCAGAACATGCAGCATGTCTTTAAGTTCGCTGATGGCATTCTGCTGTTGTTGGATATTTTTGTCTTGTTCATCCATCCTCCGCATGAACTCCTCCGGCGTGCTATTTTGGGCCATGTATGCGAAGGTGGAGTCTTCCAGGAACGCATCAGACGTTTGCAATTCGGCCATAACAGACTTGGCCGTATCTTCCTCATCGGAGGAGACTCCTGCCATTTGTCTATAATTCATCGAGACTGCCATCCCACTTTTGAGTCGAGTGTTTTGGAAAACTCCTCACTCTTCATTGAGTACGTCCTTCAGGCCTGAAGAGAGCTATGAGTCGGAAGCACCTCCTTCGAAGACTTTCTTTGTATTCTTTTTCTTTTCCTCGACACTTATCATATTGGATGATACTTCAGGGTACTCGGGCTCAGAAAACTCGAGCCTATTTCGTCGTCTTCTCTTCGCTGTTAGGATGAGGATGTTGATGATGTTGACAGTCGATGGAACACCGATGGTCTAGTGTGGGCTGAACAATGACAATGTGATAGTACTGCATTGATCAGTCGTTTGCACTGGCAGTGAGATGCTTGGGATTCTTTCCTCTTTCTGTTCCCGAAGATCTCCTGCATTGGAACTCTTGGTAACGGCGTCATCTGTGAAAGATAGCCTTGGGACCAGAATCCCTCTTTCGTTGAAGGCTTTCGGGGCAAGTCTCACACTTGTTGGGACAGTGAGTGAGATAGTCCTACCCTTTGAGATAGGCTTCCTATTAATCGCATGCTTTCTGCGAGTCTGAGGTTCGCACGCTCCTTCAATTGCGCGATCATGCTTGTCCCTCAGAACACGAGGGACGCGAAGGTAGGTTCTGCGTTTGCAGTCACAGATAACTTTGGTGGATTTACTCCGTTTTCTATAGGAAATGCGAGTAAACCCTTCCACATCTTGATTCTCTGTAATCTCGCATTTTGGCCTCCATACTTTTATAGTAGGCCTTTACGATGATGAGTTGGCGGTTTTCTTTTACTGCGTGGTCCTGCGAAGGGCACGAGCTTTGCTTCTTCTTAGATTCCTTCTCATTATACGAGTGAGATGAACGTCCTTCTCCGCATCATAGACCTGTGGAGTAGGTAGTGGTCGTTTCCTCTTGTTGAAGTTGGGACCTTGATCCACTTTGCTAGAGAGATTAGGAGTCTTAGCCGAAACTGGCTTAGAGCCCAATGTTGGTGAAAAAGAGGATTTCAGACCGATTTGGTCTATTGATTCCTCCTGTTGATTTGTTGCCCTTGAAGTCTCCTTGGAGATTGATCATTTCGAGACCTTATGACACTCTCGAAAGGAAGTAGGGCTCTTGGAGCCGGAAGAAAGGAATTCTTCATACTTTTCTTGGTCAATCTGGATGGTGAGCGAGTTGACCAGGCTATCAACTGGAATGTTATCGGATTGAGCTACTACCAGATCATTGGAGGTGATGGCAGTCCCCAGTGGAGTCGCCAATGTTCTGTTCGCCATAAAATTGCAAATGACTCTCTATTGAGATTTTTAAATAAAGAATTACAATTCCAACGGTTTCCTGTTTACAGAAGATGAGAAAAATGGATTACCTCTTTATTTAAAACTGGGTTCTAAGGTAGTTATGGAGGACGATCTTTCTCTCCGTTGACACTCCGCACAAACTCTTTCAATTGGCAGAAAAAGAAGGCCCTGGATTTCTGATCACAAGGGATAATTCAAGAAGAAGATCCTCTATCCTTTCTCCTTTTGTTTTTCCGCTTTTTTATAGGGGTTCTACGGCAATGTCCCCGTCTCATTCGTTCAACCGTTAGCCCCACTACTCGAGAAGTGCCATCATATTTGATAGGTAGTTACTCCCACGATCGAAATAATGCCACTGCATTCATTTGGCGGTTGGCTTTACGATCCGAGGTGGCAACTCCTTTGTTTGGATCAGGTGATTTTGTATTAAACCCCTCCCCGGAAGCTATGGGTGATATTGCGAATCTCAATTTTAGATTCGCGAATCTGTTCTGTCGTAACTGGGTCACGAACCTCAAATTTTAGGCTCGCGGATCTGCTGAATTGCGGAGCTCTAACCCTAAATTTGCTTTATTTTGACAGATGACTCTAGAATTTTTTGCCAACATATGCAAAGGACCCTTAAGTTTTTCCTCCCATCTCCTATCAATAATCTTCCATATTGGAAGATATTTCTTCTCTTCACCCCCTAGAGCATCTCTTATTTCCTTTTTAGCAGTCTCTAAGTCACCGTACAGAAAGTCCATTGAAGAGACTTTGTCCCCATCAACTCTACACAAAACTTTCACCAGTAGAGTAAATACTTTTAGGGTAATGTTTGTGTTGTTCCAAAATTTGTTGCTAATAATTATTTCTGCAACATAAATATTCATAAAAAGATATATTAAAAAATATGAATAACGTATAATTTAAAATTATAAAATATAAATTTTTATTAATTTAAATAAATACCTTCTTACCTGCATCTGTTCTGGACAAAGTGTAATCCATCCAGTCATCAGAAATAAACATATATTGTAGCTCCTTCTTCTCTCTAATTGATGATAAAGAGAGAAATGTCGTGGCAAACCTAGTTGTACCTGGCCTTATTAGCTCTTCATCAATCGCCTTCCTCATAATATCTAAAGATTTGGTGTGACTGTATATGTACATGGAGACTGATCTCTCCATCATAATTGCATTTCGGATATATTTAATCTTTTCAATATCTGCAAGCATCAGATTAACTGTATGTTCTGCACAAGGTGTCCAAAATATGTTTGGATGCGTCAGAGCCAATATGTTTGTTGCAGCCATATTGTTCGAGGCACTATCCGTCACAATCTGTACAACATTTTCATGCCAACCTCGTTCATTCCCCTCTCCACAAATTTGTGGATATAACTGTCATCGTGTCTCTCAGAAGATGCATCTTGAGACAATAAGAAGGCTGTACCGGCCGGACAATGCACAACAATATTCATTAAACTTCTCCCATTTCGATCCGACCACGCATTAGTCATTAAAGTGCAATAATTTGTTCGGCAACTCCGTTTGAATGATTCAAGAGTTGCATTTATCTCATCGACCTCTCTCTGGAGGCAAATCTCGCTTAGCTCGTATGGGCTGGGAGTCTGTAAGTTTGGTCCATACATGCTAATAGTTTGGACCATCTGCATAAAAGATGGTAGCGTAGTAATATTGAATGCAAGCCTTCCTTCATAAAAAACCTAGAAACGTATCAAACTGCATCGTCTTTGACCTTTTTCTGGAGGCTGATGGCACTGTAGGCTATCTTTGAGCTACTTCCACTACCTTCTCGACCGATCAAATAGCAAATTGATCCATCGGTCCTGTTATTTTGCGAGAAAATGACTCTTCTCGAGTTGTCTCCTCGTCTTTTTCTTTCCCAACACGAACTTGTTTTAACAAATTTTGAAGTTCTCTTACTTTTACTTCTCTAGTTTTATTTAGTATTGCCAGAGTTTTCTGCTTCACATCATCTGGGACCAGGGGACAGCCTCTGACATTCCTGCTGACATAATTAAATGTTTCTTCAAGCGGGTAATGCCTCCTCCATATTCGTTCTTACAGAAATTGCACTCCACTTTATTGGGTTTGTTGGGTACTTTTTTCCCAAATTCCAAGCTGGATTTTTGCCTCCTCGTCTCTCTTGGGCATTAGATGCACCAGTAGAGGATATTCTTCAAGTAATTTCTGATTTCAAATTTTATTAAAAAAAGACATAAAAAATTAATTAAATAAATAGAAAATATAATAAACTTATTTTATTTCATAAAAATCCTAATCTAATCTATTTGAAGTTGAGTGCCCAATATAAATAATTATTAGCTACTTTTTTTCCCCAATCCTAATCTAATCATATAGTAGGCAAAACTAAATTATATCTTACAAAAATTATTTCATTAAAACTATATAATCCAAACCACATTGTACTATAATTCAAAATTCAAACCCTAACATATTCAACAAATACAACAAATTATAATGTCATATAATTATAAATTTACAATTGATCAATGTCCTGCAATTAAAATATCCTATATGCACACAATTAAAGTATCCTAATTAAAATATACTATATTGCTACATATTTTCAGTATGAAAATTCTCATTCAAATTCACTTCTAATTAGTAATTACTCATCACTCAACAAATTATCAAACAAATTAACTTCTAAATTCTAATTAGACTGTCACTGTTCAAACAAATTATCAAATAAATTAACTTCTAAATTCCAATTTTACTATTTCGGCAATCCCCTTTCAGTCAGTGAATCTAATTCACTGATGTAGATACCAAAAAAAAAAAAAATTCATTTTTGCTAAGTGGGCACATCCGGGGGTTGCACCCGCGAGTTGCATCCCGCGGGTTGCCACCTGCGGGAGGATTCCCGCGGGTTGCAACCCGCGGGAGCCCCCGCGGGTTGCCACCCGCGAGAAGATTCCCGCGGGTTACAACCCGCGGGGGCGATCCCGCGGGTTACCACCCGCGGGAACGATCCCGCGGGTTACCACCCGCGGGAACGATCCCGCGGGTTGCCACCCGCGGAGCGATCCCACAGGTGCCAACCCACGGGTTGTTTTCCGTTCTTTTCCGATTATTTATTTCCTATTTTTGGACTGATAATCCGTGATCCGATTTTCCAGGAGGGAATTGAGCCGGATTTGGAGCTTTTTCGGTCTATAAAATACAACAATTTAACCGGAGAGAGGATTTTTGGGGATTGGGGGGAGATTCTTTCGGGAAGAGTCCAATTTTCTAGAGTCCAAATATCCAGAGAGGAGTTCCTCAATTCAGAGAGATCGGATCGTCAACGGAGTAAAGAAACAAAGCTCCACCGCTGCCAGACCCACAAAACTAAAGGGAAATCGAAATCAATCGATCTCCATTCTTGTAATCTCGATTTTCTATTTCGTAAATTTTCTTTTATTGCTGTAATTCAAAATTAAATTGGCATATAAAGGAAGATTCAATTTTTCGGGCATATAAGAATTGGCGACCACAGTGGGAGTTTGGGTGGCGCAATCCAATCTTTAAATTTTTTTTTTCTCGGAGCCTAGGCGTTATCGCCTGGTAACGATAAATAAATGTGAGGTGTCATCGCCCACCAAAATTGACAAGACGTCATCGTCTGTCAAAAAAAAAAAAATTTAAAAAAAAAAAATTTATGAGGCGTCATCGCCCACAAAGAAAAAAATTTTTTTGACAAGAAGTCATCGTCTGTAAAAAAAAAAAAAAAAATTTATGAGGCGTCATCGCCCATAAAAAAAAAATGACAAGACGTCATCGTCTGTCAAAAAAAAAAATGAGGCGTCATCGCCCATAAAAAAAAAATTATGAGGCGTCATCGCCTATAAAAAAAAAAAAATTTTTTTTGAGGCGTCATCGCCCATAAAAAAAATGACAAGACGTCATTGTCTGTCAAAAAAAAAAAATTTGAGGCGTTATCGCCAAAAAAAAAAAATTGACAAAACTGGATACAACTCCAGGATGCAACCCGCAGATGAAATCTTGGGACCCGCGTGGACGCAACCCGCATATGGAAGTGCGAGATGCAACCCGTAGATGGAATCTTGGGACCCGCGTGGACGCAACCCGCATATGGAAGCGCGGGATGCAACCCGCAGATGGAATCTTGGGACCCGCGTGGACGCAACCCGCATATGGAAGCGCAGGATGCAACCCGTAGATGGAATCTTGGGACCCGAGTGGACGCAACCCGCATATGGAAGCGCGGGATGCAACCCGCAGATGGAATCTTGGGACCCGCGTGGACGCAACCCGCATATGGAAGCGCGGGATGCAACCCGCAGATGGAATCTTGGGACCCGCATATGGAAGCGCGGGTTGTACTGCACAAAAAAAAAATAATAAAAAGGCAAAAAATTAAAAAAAAAGAAAAAAAAAATTAAGGGTGTTATCGCCCACAAAAAATTGACAAAGTTAAAAAAAAATAATAATAAATATTTAAATAAAAAAAAAACATGCAGTATGAGTGCTCTACCCATGGGTTGTATCCCACAGATGCACCCGCGGATGCCAAATAAATAAATAAATAAATAAATAAATAAATAATTAAAATAAAAAATAAAAAAATATTAAAAAAATATAAACAAAAAAAAGTAAATAAATAAAACTAAACAAAAAAATAATAATAAATAAAAATATATTTGCAAGGCCTCATCGCTTACCAAAATAAATAAATAAATAAATAATAAAAAAATAAAATGCTAGGCGTCATCACCTAAAAAAAAAAAAAAAAAAAAAAAAAAGAAAGGACATCATTGCAAACAAAAAAAAAGAGAGAGATAAAGAAATAAAAATGTATATATAAAAATTAAAAAAAAAAGAATGAATTACCCAACGCCGACAAGGCTACGGGAAGAGAATAAATTTCTTACCAACCCCATCATACTGGGGGTAATAAGTATGAACCGCCCAACGCCGCTAAGGCTACGGGAAGAGAATAGATTTCTCGCCAACCCCACCATACTGGGGGTAAAAAGTATGAATTGCCCAACGCCGCTAAGGCTACGGGAAGAGAATAAATTTCTCGCCAACCCCACCATGCTGGGGGTAAAAACCATGAATTACCCAACGCCGACAAGGCTACGGGAAGAGAATAAATTTCTCGCCAATTCCACCATACTGGGGGTAATAAGTATGAATTACCCAACGCCGACAAGGCTACGGGAAGAGAATAAAATTTTTGCCAATCCCACCATACTGGGGGTAAAAAGTATGAATTACCCAACGCCAACAAGGCTACGGGAAGAGAATAAATTTCTCGCCAACCCCACCATACTGGGGGTAAAAAGTATGAACTACCCAACGCCGACAAGGCTACGGGAAGAGAATAAATTTCTCACCAACCCCACCATACTGGTGGTAAAAAGTATGAACTACCCAACGCCGACAAGACTACGGGAAGAGAATAAATTTCTCACCAACCCCATCATACTGGGGGTAAAAGTATGAATTGCCCAACGCCGCTAAGGCAAAGGGAAGAGGAAAAGTTTGGTATTTAAACCCAAACGAAACCCTCGACAACTCACTATGCTGAGGATAACAGCATGGCTAGCCCAACTCAAACGGTAGTTGGTAAAGGCAAAATCAAACCCGTTGATAACTGGGGGTTTGCTAAAAATCCCACGACAAATCTGTCACAACAGTATTCTTATCCAAATATAAGGATACATCACTGCCCTAAGCTGCTAAGGCAAAGGGAATAGGAAAAATTTGGCATTTAAGCCCAAACAAAATTCTCGGCACCTCACCATGCTGAGGGGAATAGCATGGCTAGCCCGACTCAAACGGTACTTGGTAAAGGCAAATCAAACCCGTTGATAGCTGGGGGTTTGCTAAAAATCCTAATCAGATAAATCTCCTATCACGTTAAGATTTCATCTCTGACAGCAAAACTTTTCTTGTAATTTTGCTCCAACAGAGCAAGCGACACTCTAAAATATTTGTCAAGTTAAAATTATACCTCTGACATCATAATTCAAAATCAAATGAGATAAGATCCGATTAAATCGCTTGTCACGTTAAAAAAAAATCACCTCTGACAGAAAAGAAAATTCATACTTCATCAAGTCCAACATTACAACCTCTGATGAACGTGCTTTTGATATTGTTAAGTTAAAAATCACCTCTGACGAAAATCATCTCCCTATCAAGTTAACAGTTACCTCTAATAGTCCGATTCCAAAACTAAATACGTTAACCGTCACTTCTGTTTAGTCAGCTTGTCCCTATCACGACCAGATCCTCTGAATAGGTTAAGCTCCAAGACACGTTTAATGTCACCTCTGTCTTTTCCTGATTCGTCATACTAGATGTCACTGAACGGTTAGGATTAAAATAAGCACGTTAATATATACCTCTGCTTGACCTAAAATAAGCATGTTAATACCATGCCTCTGCTTGTCCTCTAATGAGTACGTTAAGATCATACCTCTGCTTGTCATTGAATAAATGAATATATTAACAGTTATCTCTATCGACCAAATCTTTTAAAAGGTCTATAATCAAAATTAAAGAATCCAAAGTATTTCAAAATTCAGTACGGTTCAATATAAAACTTCGAAAACTTTGGAGGGGGTTATGTAGATACAAAAAAAAAAAAAAAAAAAAATTATTTTTGCTAAGTGGGCACACCCGCGGGTTGCCACCCGCGGGAGCGATCCCGCAGGTGCCAACCCGCGGGTTGTTTTCCGTTCTTTTCCGATTATTTATTTCCTATTTTTGGACTGATAATCCGTGATCCGATTTTTCAGGAGAGAATTGAGCCGGATTTGGAGCTTCTTCGGTCTATAAAATACAACAATTTAACCGGAGAGAGGATTTTTGGGGATTGGGGGGAGATTCTTTCGGGAAGAGTCCAATTTTCCAGAGTCCAAATATCCAGAGAGGAGTTCCTCAATTCAGAGAGATCGGATCGTCAACGGAGTACAGAAACAAAGCTCCACCGCTGCCAGACCCACAAAAATAAAGGGGAATCGAAATCAATCGATCCCCATTCTTGTAATCTCGATTTTCTATTTTGTAATTTTTCTTTTATTGCTGTAATTCAAAATTAAATTGGCATATAAAGGAAGATTCAATTTTTCGGGCATACAACTGATTCACTCCAAATTAGTGAATCGATTCACTGATTTGATTTGAATCAGTGAACTGAATCCCTGATTCGCATGAATCAGTGATTCGGTTCACTGATTCACACCGAATCAGTGAATCGATTAACTAATTCAGAGTGAATTAGTAAATTTGATTCACTGACTGAAACAGTGAAACTCCACCCAATCAATATGTGCAAACAACCAAATTATCTCAAATTTTAAGCACCCAAATCATCAAACACATATGACAATTGAAACAAAATATTTATAAAGAAAAGAAATTTGGGGCTAGCTGGATTTACCACTTTATCAGTGAGGCGCTAACTACCAAACTCCTTGTCGGTGCTGCTGGAAGCTTGGATTTATCACTTTACTAGTGAGGCACTAACTACCAAACTCCTTGGTGGTGCTGCTGGAAGCTAAGCAATAGGAGTAGAGGGAAGTTGGGAGGTCGACGAAATTGTTTTAGGGCAAATCGGCTACCGAACTTTCTTTAGAGAAAATCAATCGAAGGAGAGAACTCTCAACGTCTCGCTGAGCAGTTTTTTATGTTTTTTTGGGTGGATTTTGAGTTGTGACCGTTCGATTGGTCGAGGAGAAGGAGAGGGAAGTCGGGGAAGAACGAGAGATTAGGGTTCGCGAGGAATGGATTTGGAAGAGAATGCGAGAGAAGCAGATTTTAATTTTTTCCTATCAAGTCGGGTCGGGTCGGGTCGAGTCGAAAGGATAAATGGGTTTCAACCGCAACCCAAATCCGTTAACAAAAAAACCTATATTGGCTCATACCGGCCGGTATTTTTCATACCAGATACCGGCCGATATATTGCCACGTGGCCGATATATCGGCCCATACTGGTCGAAAATGACAAGCGATAAAAAATTGGTCATATCGTCTCGTTTGTGGAGAAAATCCGATATACTGGTCTATATACCGGTATACTGGCCGATATTTAAAACAATGTTAACAACCCATCAAAAATACAGGGTCTCCAATAGTATAATCAAATTGAATATAGTAAGGTCAGTACAGTATCATTAAATTTTCTATAATAATATATATCCCACAATAATACTCAATAAAAACAAGTAATATTTTGCCAGAAAATCAAGTTAATTTTCATTAAAAAACAAGTTTGATTGCAACGTAACAACAAACGGAAATGTAATGAAATGAATAGGGAAACAACTAAGATATATAATAGCACTAATGAGCAAGCAAGCACAAAGTACAAGTCTAAATATGACAGCAAGTTTCTATTTGAATTTGGCCTCTTTAGTTTGGTTCGATGGGTTAACCTCTGCATATGGACATACATATCCAGGATTGTTAGGATTTGACCATAATATACATATATACATACTTATTTACAGATGTGTGTATGTGTTTGATTGCGTGTGTGAGTAAATATATTTACATATGCATATAATAACATACACTATAAAGTATCACAATGTAACTTAGGTTCTAGTATATATTTCAACCATTAAATCAAGTCTCAATGTTCATAACTAGATTAGATGTTATGTAATAATTTATAGTCATATTAGTTATCTTATAATAATTATATTGATCCTAAATCCTACAGTGTCATTCAATTGGAAACCAACCAATGGAGCTTACATTTCAAGTACCTTCTGAGGCATACTCAGGAATATGTGCCTAGTATTTTCCTAACTGAGCCAAGAACGTGTTGCCAGACATAAAAGTTACTTAGTAATTGAATAATCATTCAACAACTACTAAGTACCTATAGAGGTAATAACATTTCAGTTCCATAACTAAAATAATGTAACTATCGAAATATAGTCTCCATCTTTCAATTTTCTCCCAAAATCCGGCTTCATTAATTGCTATCATTATCATTCAGTGATGTTACTATTTTAATATCATTAAGTTGGTATCATTTTAATATCAGTATTTATGATACCGTATCACTATCGTTTCCGTGTCAATGATATAAGTTCTATTATTAATAGTTATAATTTTATATCATATCAATATTATATTCCATTAGTGTTTTATTAACATAATTTTACTACATTTATAATTTAGATTAACAAGATTGAATATCATTAAGATCAGTAGGCAAATAAGTGTAGGTGGTGGAAGGTTTTCCGTGCAATGTGTGTTTCTTAAATAACTACAATATTTCAAATTTTCTTAAACACTAATAGAAGAAATGATATAAAATCCTATTATCTTTCAAACATAAGTATTATAAAAACTTCTCTTTATACTACCAATTCATTAAACTAACTATAAATAACTATGCCCATAAAGTGCAACCAATCAAGTATTAAGTTGTCACTTCATTTCCTTTCTTTGACATGCAAATAATAAAGTTTTAGTATCTTAGATTTAACATGGTATACATAGCAAAATAACAAATTAAACATAATTTCTTATTTTATTTAAGCATGATAGGCACAACTTCATAACAAGAAAAGACATCTATAACATAAAATCATCCATATGAAACTAATTTCGGTATCACATGATTTAGAAAAATAAAAACCATTTAATCATACAGCGCATTAAGTGAGTTCGGGAGTACTTGCCTCTACTATTGCAGTCATTCTTTCGAGTTCATAATCGATAGCAAATCTACATTAAATATGATCTCTAGCTAATACGTTGTTTCTCTTAATTTTAATAAATATAATCATATACACGTCAAATTCATATTAGTAAAAATAATAATAGAATTTTAATTTTTTTTTTGTCGTCAATTCACGTAACTTATCTGAGCTGATGGGTGTATATATATTTATGGAATTACTGTATATGAGCCGCTAGCTCAGGTAAGTTGTAATAATCCAAAATTTTCATATATCCTGTTTCAATTTATTTAGTATTAGCTGTATTGATTTGGGATGCTGAATACCGATATTGATCCAATACTGAATAAATTTGATGTCTTGTGTTATTCTTATCAGATGAGTCCAAAAATTTGATAAACATACTTGTCTTATTTTTCTAGATTTATAGTAATTTTTTTGTATTTTTCTATAATAATCAAATTTTGACCCTTAAAATAATTTAATTTAATTGTGGCCCCACTCTTGACTTTGACTTTGATGTTTGATATCAGATTTTTAGTATGTTTCAGATAATTTTATTATATTTCATTCATAAATGTTTCATTATAAATATATATATGTGCTAATATAATGTAAAATATCAAATGAAAAATCAACCTAATACTTCTCCATGTTTTTCCTTTGACCAAGCATGCTAAGTCATTCTCTTACCCTCATGCCTCCTTTATTTATTATATATTTCTCACCTTATTTTTACTTTTTCTCTTCATCCTTTATTCTCTTCTTCATTTTTCATAATTCACTCTCATTTTTCTCCAACTTTCAAGAAGAAAATAATAAGAAAAGAGAAGGAGAAGACAAGAAGAGAAGAAGAACCTTAACGTCAAGATTGACTTACAACCCTTAAACTATCAAGGTAAGTAACTTCATATTTATTTTTCATTAAAACTAGCTTAAGTAAAATGATTAGAAATTTGGTATTCATGCTTAAATAGTTATGTTATTGAATGAGTCATGCTAAAAATTAAATTTAATTTGCTTAATTATTCCAAGTTCTGAAAATAAATATTTATCTTTCCTTCAAGAGCATGCTTATATAGTTACATTACTTTGTTAACTTTCTATATTAATACAAAATCATGTCATATATAGGATAGTTATGTTTTTACACTAAACAAATTATCTTGAAAAAAAATTATTCAAAAAATAGTTACTTTCTTATTTAGAATTTTATCCTTAATTTTTATAGGCAAATCATACACATTCATCTTACACTAAACCTATTATAACAAAACATTAGGATTTCAATCTTGTATTTTATATCTTCATGTTTTATTAAGTTGATTAGTTTGTATAAATCATCCAAAATAGTAACTTTTTAACCAAGAACTTACCCAAACAAGTATGCACACTTTTGCATTTATTGATTTAATTAGAAATTGGTTATGTTTGAATAGTTAGCTTACTAGAATCACGTAGAAATCAAGATTTATTTATTTATTTACAATTTTTATATCATAAAAATAATGTGTTTATAGTTTGATTTTGTTGCTTCATATGTCATGATTTAAATATGGATTGATTTGTAAAATGCCATCTCATGATCTACATATGTATTAGTTTGTAACTTGCCTTCTCTATTTATATCCTAATATTTGAATGATATTCAATTTAGTTAGTATTATATGTTACTTTGTTAAATATTGTTGATAGTTATTCATATTTGAGAATTTAAGTAACATGTAAGGTGCCATTTAATTTTGAGAGTAATGATCTACATATGTGACATAAGAGCCATTATTATATTTAGGATTTTGAATACATGGATTAGAGATGAAGTATGTATAATTGGATTACACTGAACTACATTGACATCATACTTATATATTGGATTGACATATTGATGGAACATGGGACCACACTCCATATTTGATATGTAGCCACGTAAATATCAACCGCGAGTATTGAAAAATCTATACAATCGAATCAGATTATTGATTATAGGAGATATTATTGTTGGTGTGGTCTCGGCCTCGGTACGGGACATGTCTATACATTGTTATTGGTATGGTTCCGGCTTCGGAATGGGACATTACTATATCATTATTGGTGAGATCCCGACCTCGGAAAGGGATATGTGTATACATCATTATTGTTGCGACCCCAGGCTCGAAATATATGTCCTACTATAAACATATAATAATTTCACTATTTAGTTTCAAATGCTAATTTACGTAAAATTGTATTTGACCTTAGTGTCATAATGAGATTGTATACCGAGTGAGAATTACATGCCACTTAGAGCTAAGTGTTATGCTTAACAAAGTGGTAGGCCGCCATTTGAGGATATGAGAATCACCTCTAGAATCTTCGACACGTTACATAGTATGGGATGAATAATGGGGTTTCCTCTGGTTCTCTTTCGGCATACATGATACGTATGGTAGACTATTAGGAGTTACTTTTACATAGTTTCTATGCTAATTTTATTGTTACTATTGTTATATTGCATTTACTATTTTCCTCGCATGTTAGATATTATCTCTTACATATTATGCATTATATAAAACCTTATTTATACTTGTAGTATTTCATATTTATTGTCTTGAACATGACCTCGATTTTGTTATTTGTCAGGTATGATCCTGAGCTACTCCACACGCTTAGGTGAAGAAAAATACGAGGTAGAGCCACTTGACGATCTATATTTTTTAGAGTAGGCAGAACAATGGTGATTCTATGATAGTTTCCTTTGTACTTATGACAAGTTATATTTTGTTGTCAGACATAGCCTTGTACTTATTCTTTTTTTGGTTATTATCCATTTATACTTATTTCTAGATAATGAACCATATATGTATACTTTTGGCTTGTATCTATGAAACATGTTGTAGACATATTTATTCTCCATAAAATTCTTTCTTTCTTCCGTTGATTACAATAATTTTTCAAAATTATAATGAAAGATTAATAAAAGAAAAACAAACGAGAGGATTTATATATTATCACTCTCTTTTACGAGATTTTGTGAATTCTTGATGTGGCGATGAGATCTATTTAGTAGTTCCTGTTAACGATCCAACGTGAAGATGTCTCTTTGATGAAGAAGAAGAATCGGCCCCAGCTCTCTCTTTACTGCTGGTCCAAAGTCTTCAAGGCTCTCACATGTAACTTGATATGCCAAAGGTCGCTTAAGTCTCCTCATGAAGGCTATTTATAAACTTTAGTTGGTTATCAGAGTTTTTTTAGAGATAGGGATGCAAGGTCTTTGTATTCATCAAGGATTCTAATCAATTATTTGATTTTGATTTAAATCTCTTAATTTTTTTATTCTGGTTGGACTAAATTTGGATATTAAATAATCTCAAATCTCAATCAGAACCAATTATAAATTCTGAGAATCTGCCCACGCCAAACTAACGGCTCTGAACACGAAGCTAATGATTTATCTTTGCGTTTTACTCTTAACGCGAAGCTAACTTTCTGGCCAACGCGAGGCTAAGAAATAGCCTTGTGTCTGACCAAACGCGAAACTATTGATCATTCTTCTTCTTTGAATTTTTTCTCTTCAACAGGACCCTCTTCAAAGTTTTCAAAATGGCTATGATTGGCAAATTTTGAAATCTTTGGATCCTCAATTTACTAATTTAAAGTGGATTCGCAAAGTTAATCTTCTGCATCTTCATTCTTTCTAAATTCGCATCATGTGCGAAGCTATTAGCTTCATGTTCGATCGTCTTAGTTGCCTCGAATTTCATGCCAAATTCTAAGAGGTGGTTTTTCACTTTTAAATAGTCTCTTCTTCTTCTTCCTCACATTTTCAAGAAGTTCATACATTCCAAAGACCCAAGACTCCTTCTTGCGGAATTCCTTAGTGATTTCTCCGTCCATTCCTTCAATCCCTTTACTAATGGTGCCCAAGAAGAATGTCACCTCACGAGAACAGTCCTCATCATCGGCCGTCACGAGTAGTAGCAGCAGTGGTTGGGGGAACGACCCCATCTATGTCGCGCCCATTGGAGGTAAAATTTCCACTTTTGACTTCGTTAACTTCACTGCAGTAGCGATTTGGCTCGGTCTTGGCTGGCCAATTTCCATTTTTACCGGCAAAATCATTGCCATACTCTGGTCGCTTTGGTGACTTGGAGAAATGACGCTTAGTTTTCTGCGTATGTGAAGCTATTTGTTAGCTTCACATCAAGTATTGCTACACTGAAGTTTAACTTTAGCTTTGTGTTTTCTGTTGATGCGTTAAGTTATTGTTTAACTTTGCATTTGGTCTTGTGACGTGAAGTTATAGTTTAACTTCGCATTTAGCTTGAGATGCAAAGTTAGGGCTTAGCTTCGCGTTTAGTCCAATGCGAGGCTATCCATTAGCTTCATGTTTTAACACTTAGTGTGTTTTTTGACAACTCTATCAATTTTCTAACTTTTTTCCCTTCTCTTGCAATAGGTTACTCAGTGGACCCCTTATCAAGAAAACACCACTTTCGCTTTGTCGGGGGCACAGATGGAGCGACTCAGTTTAGGTTTACTACAGAGATCCCTGTATACCATCCAGGTGTTTGAGAATGCTATAAGAGACTGATGAGATACAGTCCCATCACTGCAAGGGAGATAATGGCTGATGCTCCATTTGAGGCCATGAACCGGGAAGCGCTAGCAAAATCAACTTTCCTTTTTGGGAACAAGGTGTTAGCTTCAGATGAGACTTTGTTCGAGGAAGAGAGCAAGTGGCTCCATCAAGTTGGGGATCTCCTCATGTTTCTTCTTGATATGGAACGGAGCTACCCTCTGGTATATCTTCAGAGACTATCAGCCCCTCGTTAGCTGGATTGGGATATCACTCAGAAACATGATGGAGTGGTAATAGGAAAATTTGGCACTCATGGGCCCTACCAGGATGGTCTAGAGAGATTTGTCACCGGACTCCTCCTAGGAAGAGTGACTAAAGAGCATCTAGTGGGAGAAACTCAGATTCGCACCAAGACCCTCATTAGCGAATTTATAGTCAAGGGCGGCCAATATCCTTCCCACAACTTCAGGATGTCAGGTTGGATCCGATCTACAAACAAGATGTGGGGGGCTTGTCTAATGGGGTATATGCTTGAATCACATGGGAAAACTTTGAAGGAGATAGGTTTATATCAAGCGATCTGGAACGTCCAATACGGCATTTCGCAGAGTCCATATCACTTGTTTAGCCTTCTAGAGATGTTTAACTCCGAGACTGATACCTTCTTTACTCTAATGGGTGAGATAGGACTTGCTCTCCACGAGATGTACAAAGTGTCGGATCTATCCATGGGTGAAGCCCCCTATGAGGAGTACATCCCGACTACTGAAGAGTTGAACATACTAAGGGCTAAGGATGAGTGCATTTACGAGACTTATTGGGAGTTGATGTGTGACTACCGTATTTGCGCTGACATTTCTAGGACCAGAAGCCAAGAGATCGGTCACAAGATATTATCTAATTATCTATTCAAAAACTTGAAGGAAAGCCTAGCGAGCATCTCTGGCCACAAACTTGTCGATAAAGATGAAATTGAACGGTGCATCGCAGAGACGGGAGATATTTCTCACACCACTGACTCGAATGAGGAAGGATTCAATCCGGGTACGGTGTTTAGAAGCTTCCACTCTCAAGCAGAATTTTCGATGTCCGATAGAGGCCTAATTGCCAGATTTCTAATGCTGTGGTTAAAAAGATGCATCGTTCTGTCACTCCCCAAAGATACCATCGCCATCAATATGGTCTGTCTAGCGGTCCTCCTTGGGTTTGGACGACCATTCAGACTTCTTCCAGTTATGGTTAGCAACTTTCTGAGTGGGTTACGGGCACTCTCCAACGGTTTTCTCCTAGAGGACAAAACAAAGGGGAAAGCAACAAAGGGACCACAAAGATGAAGATGTCGAATCCCCGAATAGAAATGCCCCACACTTATTTAATGGCATGGCTTGTTATGCACTGTCCTTTTTTAATGACAGCTGTAAATTACTGCCCTATGGACAAACATTTCTTCATGGAGATGTACGAGAGGTCTTCTTGGAGAAGCCATTACATGTCTGTTATCCGCAAGACACTCCAGCACCATCAAAACTATGAGATCAATTATTGCTTCCCCGACTTTCCTAATGGTAGGTATGGGTCGAGATTCAAGGACATCTTGGGGCCAGACAAATTTTCAACACTATCTTCGGGAGCTTTCTGGTGGCTGCTGAGAATCCGTCCTGGTCATCTGGTCTACAGGCAAGACAATATGTGCTATATTGAGCCATACACGCCGAGATGCTTTGCTCGCCAATTCAATTACACGCAGTTATATGTGGGCAACCCGAACAAGGATCTGGCATATCAGGGGAACCTCTTCGAAGGTGCATGAGGTTGGTTCCATTTCGTAGCTGGGGGAACTGGTGCCGAATTCGCCTTGCTTTAGAAGTCTCATGTCCTGAACACGGTACTCAGCTTCTGCACATGGTACAACATAGCCAACTCAGAAGTGCCCAACTTCTCGATCAACCATAACTGTTGCAAGGAGATTGAGGCCTTCTATTCTTGAACAAAGGGAGCCAAGAGAGTCCGTATGAAGGGGATGGATGAGTACTTAGACATAGAGGCTGAGTCATCTAATGGTGGGGACAACTCTGAAAATAATGATGTTGGTGGCGATACTACCAGAGTTGGTGATATTCCCGCGGCTACTAGCGATGATAATGTGCCCATTTGGAGACTTTCACCCAAACGTTGTCGGACTACCAGAGGTGAAGCAGCTCGGAAGAGGAAGAAGACAGTTCAATGGACTCTTCCTACCATGATCATTCCTGAAGAAGCAGCGGTCTAGTTCGTGACTGACTTTTTAGCTTCAACACTCACAGCACCAGCTCAAGTGGACATTCCAGCTCATTCTTTAAGTGTCGTTGGTGCTTCAGATGTTCACGCTCTCAACTCCCAGGAGCACACTGTGGCGTTGCCTCCAACCAGTGGAACAGGAGCTCTGCTAGATACCACCACTGCTCCTCCACCTAGTCCGACGACCGGGCTACTTTCTATTAGTAAGATTCCTCTTATTTTTCTTTTTCTTCTTTTATTTTTCTTTTTCTTCTTTTCGTACATGCTCATGGATTTTAACACCTTTTTCTTCGCTCTCGGGATCAGATAATCAGCCTCACTCGTCCATGAACTCCACAACGAGGATAGAATCAGAAACAAGTGGATTATTCCGGAGTCAGCGGGTTGGTGGGTGGATTGGGCAATTTCGTTGAGGAATTCGACGCAGATTATTTCACGCCTCTTCCTAGTTCGGTCAAATCTCCGAATACTCGACCAGACGAGGTAGGTAGTGATTACAGAACACATCCCCCTGCATCCGAAATGCCAAAAGTTCCTATTCCTTCATAGCTGAGTCTGTCATCTCCTACTCCAGCTATCTGTTATTCTGTAGATAGCTTTCCTGTCGTCGTTAGTGTGCCATTGGCTTCCCATCTTGTCGTGACGATGCCTTCTATGGTTGTAATCAAGATTTCATCTACTGTTTCCCTTCCGGCACAGGCTACCGTACCAGTTGGTGGGGAAGATGCGTTAAAGTTTTCTTTTGAGACAACCACTGGCATTGGAGAAGCTTCAGGTAATGGTTCCCCTTCAGAGTCTACCCTCGCTGATCCTATTACCCCATTGACTAGTGCAGGCGATGCATCTCCACGGATTCCTGGGTCGTTTAGTTCCCTATTACAATTGCTAGCTCCGCATATCATGAACCTAGTGCAAGGACGGGCCTCTCCTTCTTCTATCCTAGCGAAAGCTATCCTTCCACCGATGGTTCCAAACCTGGCGTTGCCTGCTCTCAATCTGACTACTGATGATCCACTCGAAGAATTCTTCAACTTCAGTGTCAGTGATTTCATGCAACTATTAAGGAGACGTATCAGCATGATTCTGAGTGGGTGCGACTTCCTATTGCTCGGGCGTCCAATGTTAAACAGTTATCTAGACAACATTGAGAGAATTGAGGGGCGCGAACGAGCAGCTCCTTGTCAAGCTAGCTTAGAAGCTCTAGAAGAACAGGTGCAGACACTGAACACTCTCCGCCAGGTGGATGTGGAGGCAATAGCAGAAATCGAAGTGGCGCGGCTGCAAGTAGACTTGATGGCCCACCAAGAAGAATTGATATGCCAAGAGGAAGCCTGGTCTCGTGAGCTCGCCGATCTCAGAACCAGCCAAGAAGCAATTCTGGTGGACTTGGAGAAGGCTGACTTTGAGATATAAGGTAGCCAGACGGCAATCCTTCGAGCCTGTGAAACCATTGCCAAGGCTCAGGCTAGATTGGAAGAGTCTTTGAAGAGAAAAAAAAAAACTGGTCTTGCAACAAGGGCAGCTTGAGCAGGAGAGGATGGTTAGGAATCGGGCAATCAAAGAATCTTGACAATAACTCTCCCAGCGGCTTGCTATTCATGAAGATGACTTGCGTCGCCAGGCTCTACACTCCGTGGAAGAGACTCAATGATAAGTTATTGATCAAATGGAGAACAAGTTGAAACTCTTAGGAGAATTTTGATCTCCTTATATTTTTTCTTCTTTTGTAATAAATGAGAAAGTTCAACTTTCTTGACTTCTTTTTCTCTTTCCTTGTTCACTTATCTTCGTTCCTGCAAAAATGAATAAAGAAAGTTCTTTGTTTTATATCACTTAGTTCCATAATATTTTGAGCAATGTGTGATGATGTGAGTAGTATATGATAATGATTTTGGTAAACAATTGATTCTGAATGAGTGATCGTATTAAAATCAAGAGATCCAGTAGAAGTGCTTTTAATTGCACATGCTTGGGATTTGATGAAGGTGCTTAATTGCACATGTCAAGATGATCAGATCAGGATCATTGGATTCGGCAGAGGCACCTAATTATGCCTGGGGTTTGATAGAGACGCTTAATTACACTGCTAAGATGATCAGGTCAGGATCATTGGGCTCGGCAAAGGCACCTAACTGCATATGCCTGGGGTTTGGCGGAGACACTTAATTGCACATGCCAAGATGATCGAGTTAGGATCATCGGATTTGGTAGAAGAGCTTAATTGCACATGCCTGGGTAACTCGTTTGGGTGACAGACAAACCCGGTGATCGAATTAGGATCATGAAAGAAACTGTTTATTGTGGTGTGTATGACGGTTCAAATCTTGCTGTCAGATGTAAGAGTTTAACATGACAAATATGATCATATTGAAGTGATATGAATGAGATGTTTTAAATGTCGCTGTTAGAACTAAGAGCTTAATATGATAGATTTAAAGAATTTTAGCAAACCCACAGCTATCAATGAATTTGTTGTGCTTTACCAATCGCTATTTGTGTTGGGTTAGCCATACTATTCCCCTTAGTATGGTGAGTTGTTGAGAATTTTGCTTGGGCTTAAATGCCAAATGTTTCCTCTTTCCTTCACCTTTGTGGCTCTTGGGCAATTGATCTCATACTTCAACCCTTAGTATAATAGGGTTTGCGAGGAGTTTGATCTCCTCTTCCTCCCGCTTTAACAGCATTAGGTGGTTCATACTTTATCTCCTAGCATGATAGGTTATTGAGGATTTAATTTCCTCTTCCCTTTGCCTTAGTGGCTGTGGGTTTATTGTGACAAGTTTGTCAAGGAATTTTTAACAAATCCCCAGTTATAAACATATTTGTCATGTCTTTACCAATCGTCGTTTATGTCGGGCTAGCCATGTTATTCCCCTTAATATGGTGAATTATCGAGGATTTGTTTAGGCTTTAAGGCCCAAATGTTTCCTCTTCCCTTAACTTTTTAGGTTCGGGCTGTCCATCATTTTGTTCAATAATAATAATATATGTGTACATACATACATACATATATATATATATATATATATATATATATATATATATATATATATATATATATATATAATTTTATTTATTTATTTTATTATTATTACTATTATTATTATTATTTTCACATATAATACTTCTTTAAGAACTTGCCATTAATAGGCATCATCATTGTATCGTCGTCTTGGTTGATCAGACGGTAAGTTCCACTTGAGTATACCGTTTTCACTACAAACGGCCCCTCCCATTATAGGTCATGATTTAACGGCCAAGACCAAATCTCCTTATTTGAAAGTCCTTTGTTTTACTTTCTTATTAAATGTCTGTGAGACACGTGCTTGATACAACTCGATTTGTTGCTATTCGACATGAAAATTGTAAATTTCTTTATTGAAAACTTCTCAATGAAAGTATTACAATTGGAACGGTTTTCCATTTACAAAAGATAAGAAAAGTCTAATTTTTTCTTTGTTTAAGCGGGTTCTATAGTAGCCGTGGAGAATGATCTTGCTCTCCGTGGACACTCCAAACAAATTTCTTTAGCTGACAGGATTTTTAAAGCTCTTAACACCAACACTCAAGTAGAATTTTTTTTCTTAATAAGGATCTCCAAATTGCTTTTTCAGCCTAAACTCCTGCTATTTATAGAGGTTTGGAGGTTTTGAATTGATGTAACTGTCCAACTAATGGCCTCCATGATTTGCGAATTAATTTTCCATCCTTTGATCTAGAGGATTTGTATTAAATCTCCAGAATTTATAACCGACATGTTTAATTCTTTAAATTGTAACCGAAATACGGATCTCAATCTTGAGATTTGCATTTTGGTGTTTAGTGGCTTGCGTGATATGTTGGTGATTTTCTCATGGCTTGCATGATATGCTAAGACTTGTAGTTAAGTACTGTTGTAGATGGCTTTCATTCCTTGAAATTTTGAAGCATAAATGCGATCCTCCGGGGTTTGCGTATTGATTGTGCTTAGAAAAGAACAAGTCAGACACGAATATCGCTATTGTAGATGATCCATATTTTAATCTCTTAATTATACCCTTGAATTTAAATTTTCTATAGGCCCTAATACGGTCTTGCGCTCGAGTTTATAACGCAACCCTGCAGGGGCCCATTTCTGCTAATTCAATCCACAGATCTCTATAGACGGAGAACTGCGCCTTAGCCTCATTCGCGAAACTATAGGGACAGAGAATCGCTCCTTAGCCTCATTCGCTGATCTATAGGAACAAAGATCTGCATTTTTGTTTCTTTGAGAAATGAAACGCAACTCTTTAAAGGTCGCGTTTTAGTTTTTCTTTAGCTTCTATTCACGGATCTCTCTTATGAAAGATGATCCACATATTAGCTATTATTAAATTTTTTCTTTTCCTTCTTTTCTTTTCTCTTCTCCAAAGATTTCGCCAACAAAAACTCCCTCCAAAGTTTTCAAAACTCTATGATTTTAGAGGTGTTTTAAAACACTTTGGATAACTTGACAAAACACAACCTTAATAGTGTGAATTTGTACTTGAAAATCGCGATCTTGTATAAAAAATTTGATTTTGTGACTCTATATTAGAGTAGCAGATCTGCGAAAAATATGACTCTGAATAGAATTGAGGATTTGTTCTTGAGAAAGAATACGTGACTTTGTATTAGAGCTACAAAATTTAAGCTTTATGTGGTATATCTGGAACGTTATAGCCTTTTCTAGCATAGAGATCGAAACGTCTTTTGCGCTCATTAATGAGAAGATCCTTACGAGATTTGGGCAAGAGATCTCGTCCGTTAAATTATCTATGCTAAGATCTCAATCATCTAATAAAAGTACTTTTAACCCTTTCTGGAAATTTTGAACTTCTGAATTTTCTTTGCCTCCAAGCTTTTAAGGTCCTTCGTCTTCAAACTCCTTTTCATCTTCAAATTTCTTTGAGCCCTTTTTTCCTTCAGATTTCTTCCGTATCAAGTTTTCTTAAAACTTTAAGGAAAATGACGAAAAAAGCTTCAACTTTTGGTCAATCCAGCAGTGTTTCTCAAAATCCTCAAGCCGTTTCTGGCTCTATAGTAGTTCGGGATGAACCTTTGATTGGGGGTGAATTTCTCTTTTTAATCTTCATAGCAGATTTGCAATCCACATCTTGGACTCAAGAGACAATCTTTTCCTCATAGCTTTATTTTTTCTTGTTTTTTTGATGCAGTGAATTATGCCTTAAACGCCCTTTTGAAGAATTATTACGTTGGCCATGTAGGGGGATATGATGGTGAAAATAGTTTAGGCTTCATAGAGTTTTTCCAGCTTGCACAACATCTAATGGTCGAGAAAGGAAGAGCAAAATTTTGACTCCTACTCGTTCCACAATGAGGGAAATTATAACAACGGCTCCTTTTGAAGGAAAGAATAGGAGTTTGCTGAATAAGCCTCCTTTTCTATTTGGTGATGAAGTACCATTCCCCGATGATTGTTTAGATGATCGAGACTACAAGTAGCTCCGTCAAATCATTGGTCGCAACTTGTTTCTTCCTAATATGGAGAGATTATCCTTTCCTGTATCTTCAATCCATTTCTGTCCCTAGAACCATGGATTGGCATTTAAACAATGCGTAAAATAGCATTTTGTTAGGTGGATTTAAAGCACATGGTGTGTTTTCTCGTTCTACTGGAAACATGTTTCAGGGTTATTTTCAGGGTCCCTGAAGAAAGACTGCCACATAGGCGAGACTCCTGCTATTGCACAAACCTTTTTACACCGGTTTGTTGATGCCAAGGGAGAATTCCTAATTGAGAATTTTCGTCTGGTTGGGTGGGTTCATTCTTCTTCGAAGTGCCCATGGGCAACATTAACTGGTTATTTCTTGGAGACCTTTGCAGATCATTTAAGAAACATAGATCTCTACTATGCTATAAGGGCAGTTCAACATGGAATTTTTCAAGTTAATTCCATTTCTTTTACTTACTGGAGATATACAACCTTGATACATGTACTTTCTTCACACCTTGTGGTGATTTGGGGCTCGCCCTTCATGAGATTTATAAGATTTTGGGGTTACTGATAGGAGACATTCCTTACGAAGAATATGTTCTCACAGAAGAAAAACTCCATTTGCTAAAAGCTCAATATGCTGCAATTTATAATACCTATTGGGAATTGATTTGTCACTATCACATCTGCGTCACATGTCTGGTGTCCATAATGTAAAACAAAAGAAGTGGTTGCAATATCTTTTCCCAAACTTTGTGGCAAATAATCCCGATTTTACTCATCTCCCCACAGTTTCTGAGCTGGAGATTGAAGAACGGATTGCTCCTTTTGGGATGGATGCCTATATTGCTGGATCAAATGAGGATATTTTCAAGATCGGGACATATTTTGAAAGTTTTCATTACCAGATCCAACAGCCTTTATTAGATCCTCCTTATTGGCAGGTTTCTTGATGCTATGGCTAAAGCAATGTGTGGTTCCATCGGCACCATAAGAAATTTTATCAGTTAGAGTAGTATACCCAGCTGTATTGCTAGCATACGACCGTCCACTTAGTTTATTTCCAGTAATGGTCTGCGACATTCAAAATGGATTAAGAGTATTGACTAATAAGTTCTGTAAAGTCAAGGAAGTCTTTGAAGATGATGGAAACTCATAGATTAAGACACCAAATCCACGGGTTGAGCTTCAGTACACATATTTGATGGCTTGGATGGTTCTGTACTGCCCTTCTTTGATGAGTCTCATTCACCCTCAGACAGACTTTAATCCCCCCGAGTTCAACATTATGAGAGATCACAATGGAAAGGAGGTTATATGGTTGTAGTTCCGAGATAGCTTCAGCATCACACTAACTATGAGCTATTCAAGTGCTTTCCTTATTTTTCAAATGCTGATTATGTTGAGGAATTCACGGACTCAGCTGGTGCTGTTAATTTCACTACTTTATCTCATGGATTCTTTTGATGGTTGATGAGCATACGTCCAGGATATTTAGTTATCTATTTAGGGAATATTTGTTATACTAGGCCTTATTACCCCGTCGTTTCTCTCGACAATTTGGATATGAACAATTATATGTCAGGAATCCTAATTGCACATGCCTGGAGTTTGATAGAGGCGCTTAATTGCACATGCCAAGATGATCGGGTCAGAATCATTGGGCTCGGCAAAGGCACCTAATTGCATATGCCTGGGATTTGGCGGAGACACTTAATTGCACATGCCAAGATCATCGGGTTAGGATCATCGAATTTCGTAAAAGCGCCTAATTGCATATGTCTGGGTGACTCATTTGGGTGACAGACAAACCCAGTGATCGGATTAGGATCACGAAAAAACTGTCTATTATGGTGGTATGCTGGTTCAAATCTTACTGTCAGATGTAAGAGTTTAAAATGACAGATCTGATCATATTGAAGTGATATGGATGAGATGTTTTAAATGTCGCTGTTAGAGCTAAGAGCTTAAAATGATAGATTTAAAGAATTTTTAGCAAACCCACAGCTATCAATGGATTTGTCTTGCTTTACTAATCGCCATTTGTGTTGGGCTAGCCATACTATTCCCCTTCGTATATTGAGTTGTTGAGGATTTTGTTTGGGCTTAAATACCAAACGTTTCCTCTTTCCCCCGCTTTTGGGGCTCTTGGGCAATTGATCTCATACTTCCGCCCCTAGTATAATAGGGTTGGCGAGGAGCTTGATCTCCTCTTCGTCCGGCTTTAACAGCATTAGGTAGTTCATACTTTATCTCCTAGCATGATAGGTGATTGAGGATTTAATTTCCTCTTCTCTATGCCTTAGTGGCTATGGGTTTGTTGTGACAAATTTTTCATGGGATTTTTGGCAAATCCCCAGTTATAAATGGATTTGTAATGTCTTTACCAATCGCCGTTTATATCGGGCTAGCCATGTTATTCCCCTTAGTATGGTGAATTATCGAGGATTTGTTTAGGCTTTAAGGCCCAAATGTTTGGGTTCGGGTTGTCCATCATTTTGTTCAATAATAATAATATATGTGTACATATATATATATATATATATATATATATATATATATATATATATATATATATATATATATATATATATATATATAAATTTTTTTATTTATTTTATTATTATTATTATTTTCACATATAATACTTCTTTAAGAACTTGCCATTAATAGGCATTATCATTGTATCGTCGTCTTGGTTGATCAGACGGTAAGTTCCACTTGAGTATACCGTTTTCACTACAAACGGCCCTCCCATTATAGGTCATGATTTAACGGCCAAAACCAAATCTCCTTATTTGAAAGTCCTTTGTTTTACTTTCTTATTAAATGTCTATGAGACACGTGCTTGATACAGCTCGATTTGTTGCTATTCGACATGAAAATTGTAAATTTCTTTATTGAAAACTTCTCAATGAAAGTATTACAATTGGAACGGCTTCTCATTACAGATGATAAGGAAAGTCTAACTTTCTCTTTGTTTAAGCTGGGTTCTATAGTAGCTGTGGAGAACGATATTGCGTTCCGTGAACACTCCAAACAAATTTCTTCAGTTGATAGGATTTTTAAAGCTCTTGACACCAGCACTCAAGTCGATTTTTCTTTTCTTAATAATGATCTCCAAATCGCTTTTTCAGCCTAAACTCCTCTATTTATAGAGGTTTGGAGGTTTTGAATTGATGTAACTATCCAACTGACGGCCTCCATGATTTGCGAATTAATTTTCGATCCTTTGATCTAGAAGATTTGTATTAAATCTCCAGAATTTATAACCGACATATTTAATTCTCTAAATTGTAATCGAAATGCAGATCTCAATCTTGAGATTTGCATTTTGGTGTTTAGTGGCTTGCGTGATATGTTGGTTATTTGCTCATGGCTTACATGATATGCTTAGACTCGTAGTTAAGTACTGTTGTTGATGGCTTTCATTCCTTGAAATTTTGAAGCAAAAACGCAATCCTTCTGGGTTCGTGTATTGATTGTGCTTAGAAAAAAAACAAGTCAGACACAGATCTCGCTATGGCAGATGATCCATGTCTTAATCTATTAATTATACCCTTGAATTTTATGGATTTTCTATAGGCCCTAATACGGTCTTGAGCTCAAGTTTATACGCAACCCTGCAGGGGCCCATTTCTGTTAATTCAATCTGCAGATCTCTATTGATGGAGATCTGCGCCTTAGCCTCATTCGCGAAACTATAGGGACAGAGAACCGCGCCTTAGCCTCATTCGCTAATCTATAGGAACAGAGATCTGCATTTTTGTTTCTTTGAGAAATGAAACGCAACTCTATAACGGTCGCGTTTTAGTTTTTCTTTAGCTTCTATTTGCAGATCTCTCTTATGTAAGATGATCCACATATTAGCTATTATTAAATTTTCTCTTTTCCTTCTTTTCTTTTCTCTTCTCCAAAAATTTTGTGAACAAAAACTCCCTCCAAAGTTTTCAAAACTCTATGGTTTTAGAGGTGTTTTAAAACACTTTCGATAACTTGACAAAACACGACCTTAATAGTGTGAATTTGTACTTGAAAAAAAATTTTGATTCTGACTCTATATTAGAGTAGCAGATCTGCAAAAAACATGACTCTGAATAGAATTGCGGATTTGTTCTTGACAAAGAATACGCGACTTTGTATTAGAACTGCGGATTTTGCGCTTTATGTGGTATATCCGGAACGCTATAGCCTTTTCTGGCATAGAGATCAAAGCGTCTTTTGCGCTCATTAATGAGAAGATCCTTATGAGATTTGGGCCAGAGATCTCGTCTGTTAAGTCATCGATGCTAAGATCTCAATCATCTAATAAAAGTACTTTTAACCCTTTATGAAAATTTTGATCTTCTGAATTCTCTTTGCCTCTAAGCTTTTAAGGTCCTTCGTCTTCAAACTCCTTTTCATCTTCAAATTTCTTGGAGCACTTTTTTCCTTCGGATTTCTTCCATATCAAGTTTTCTTAACGCTTTAAGGAAAATGACGAAAAAGGCTTCAACTTTTGGTCAATCCAGTAGTGTTTCTCAAAATCCTCAAGCCATTTCTGGCTCTATAGTAGTTCGGGATGAACCTTTGATTGGGGTTGAGTTTCTCTTTTTAATCTTCATATCATATCTACAATCCACATCTTGGACTCAAGAGACAATCTTTTCCTCATGGCTTTATTTTTTCTTTTATTTTTTTAATGCCGTGAATTATGCCTTAAACTCTCTTTTGAAGAATTATTACTTCGGCCATGTAGGGGGATATGATGGTGAAAAATAGTTTAGGCTTCATCGAGTTTTCCCAGTTTGCACAACATCTAATGGTCGAGAAAGGAAGAGCAAAATTTTGACTCCTACTCATTCCACCTTGAAGGAAATTATAACAACGGCTCCTTTTGAGGGAAAGAATAGGAGTTTGCTAAATAAGCCTCATTTTCTATTTGGTGATGAAGTACCAATCCCTGATGATTGTTTAGATGATGGGGACTACAAGTAGCTCCGTCAAATAAATGGTCGTAACTTGTTTCTTTCTAACATGGAGAGATCCTATCCTTTCCTGTATCTTCAATCCCTTTCTATCCCTAGAACCATGGATTAGCATTTAAACAATGCGCAAAACAACGTTTTGTTAGGTGGATTTAAAGCACATGGTGTGTTTTCTTGTTCTACTGGGAAACATGTTTCAGGGTTATTTTCAGGGTCCCTGAAGAAAGACTGCCACTTAGGCGAGACTCCTGTTATTGCACAAACCTTTTTACACCGGTTTGTTGATGCCAAGGGTGAATTCCTAATTAAGAATTTTCGTCCGGTTGGGTGTGTTCATTCTTCTTCGAAGTGCCCATGGGCAACATTAACTGGTTATTTCTTTGAGACCTTTGCAGATCATTTGAGAAACACAGATCTCTACTGTGCTATAAGAGCAGTTCAACATGGAATTTCTCCAAGTCAATTCCATTTCTTTTACTTCTGGAGATATACAACCTTGATACATGTACTTTCTTCACACCTTGTGATTTGGGGCTCGCCCTTCATGAGATTTATAAGATTTTGGGGTTACCGATAGGAGACATTCCTTACGAAGAATATGTTCTCACAGAAGAAAAACTCCATTTGCTAAAAGCTCAATATGCTGCAATTTATGATACCTATTGGGAATTGCTTTGTCACTATCACATCTGCGCTCACATGTCTGGTGTCCATAATGTAAAACAAAAGAAGTGGTTGTAATATTTTTTCCCAAACTTTGTGGCAAATAATCCTGATTTTACTCATCTCCCCACGGTTTCTAAGCTGGAGATTGAAGAACGGATTGCTCCTTTTAGGATGGATGCCTATATTGCTGAATCAAATGAGGATATTTTCAAGGCCGGGACATTTTTTGAAAGTTTTCATTACCAGATCCAACAGCCTTTATCAGATCCTGCCTTATTGTTAGGTTTCTTGATGTTATGGCTAAAATGATGTGTGGTTCCATCGGCACCACAAGAAATTTTATCAGTTAGAGTAGTATACCCGGCTGTATTGCTAGCATACAACCGTCCAGTTAGTTTATTTCCAGTAGTGGTCTGCGACATTCAAAATGTATTAAGAGTATTGACTGATAAGTTCTGTAAAGTCAAGGAAGTCTTTGAAGATGATGGAAACTCTTAGATTAAGACACCAAATCCATGGGTAGAGCTTCCGTACACATATTTGATGGCTTGGATGGTTCTGTACTGCCCTTCTTTGATGAGTCCCATTCACCCTCAGACAGACTTTAATCCCTCCGAGTTCAACATTATGAGAGATCACAATGGAAAGGGGGTTATATGGTTGTAGTTCTGTGATAGCTTCAGCATCACACTAACTATGAGCTATTCAAGTGCTTTCCTTATTTTTCAAATGCCAATTATGTTGAGGAATTCATGGACTCAACTGGTGCTGTTAATTTCACTACTTTATCTCATGGATGCTTTTGATGGTTGATGAGCATACGTCCAGGATATTTAGTTCTCTATTTAGGGAATATTTGTTATACTGAGCCTTATTACCCCAGTCGTTTTTCTCGACAATTTGGATATGATCAATTATATGTCGAGAATCCTAATACAATGATCCATTTTGTGGGGAACTTATTTGAAGGAGCCAGAGCTTGGCACCATTTTATATCTAGTGGTACGAAGGTCAGATTTACTCTGCCTCTGAAAACTCCAAATTCGTACACGACTTTTGGTTTTTGTAACTAGTATTCTTCTGCCCAGTCTATGTCTCATAATTTTGATGTGAATCACACCTGTCTAAGGGATATTAAAGCATGGTATGCTCAAAAAAGAGAAGCAACTAACACTAGAGTCTCCGGAATAGACGAATTTCGTCAAGATTATGATTTTGAGGAATTTGATTCAAGGGATGAAAGAGACACTGCCATAATTCCAACGGATCAGCCTGTATCCCCTACTATTCCTGTTTCTCGTCCTCCTGTGATAAAAGGATCGTCTTCTAAGTCAGGATCTTCTTCTCAAAAGACTACTTCTAAGTGGAAAAGATCTAAGGGATCTTGCGATTTGCCAATCATCCCAGAAGTTGTATTAGCCAAAGCTGGTGCGGCAATTCTTAGTTCGACCTTCGAGGCTGTTGGAGAGGAACAAGAAGAAGAAGATTAACTGAGTTTTCTTCCTCACTCATCTAAGAAGTGCCAAAGTCAAAGGCCTGTTTTTTCCAGTGACCCAATCACAGAGGCTCCCTTTATTGTACCGGTGGCTAAGCCTTCATTTGCTACTAAGCCTCTTTTAGAAGAACTAGTCCAACTTGCCCCAAAGGATTCAACGACTCTTGCTCCTCTAGTAATCCAAATTATTGTTGATGAAATGCAAGTTGTTATGGAGATCTACGCATCAGGCTCTTCCTCAGTGGCGGTACCTCCTTCAGTAGATTCTGATGATCTAGATGATGATGGTGATGATGATGATGGTGATGATGGTGATGATGCTCCTCCGTCAGACCATAGTAAATATACTTTTCTAACGACAGAAGAGAGAGCTGAGATATGTGGGCCTGGGAAATCCAGTGCCCAGCCTCAAGATTTCTCCAAAACTTTAACCATTTTCATTATTTTTCATTTTTTTTTAACCATCTCCTTTTTTTTAAGACATGCTTTCTTCTACTCCAACTTCGGAGAATGTGCCTGAAGCTGAAGCTTCTCCCACTGAAGTTGAAGTCCAAACTGAGGTTGTATTTGAAATCGCTCCTATCACTGGTGCATCTGAAATAGTTGCTTCTTTTGTTGAGACTGCTGCAACTAAAGTTGTCTCTACTACTAAAACTGCTGAACCTACTATTCCTGCTGAAGTTGCTGCAACTACTGCCCCTGTTTAAGCTACTGAAGCTACTATTCCTACTGAAGTTGTGCTGCTACTACCCCTGTTGAAGCTACTAAGGTTGTTGCTCTTGTTGAAGCTGCTGTTGCTGCTACTTCCGCCCCTGTTGAAACTACTTAGGCCACTTCTATTGAAATGATTACTTCTTCAATTCAAGATACAACACAGGTTAAATCTACTTCTGTGGTTGTTTCTGCTGCACCTACTTCTTCTTCATTTCCACTAACAAGCTATGCAGAAGTTGATGCACTTGCTGATGATTTACTCCAGTATACTATTAAAGTCTTTTTTGACTTTCTAAACCACTGCATTGAAAAAATTCTGAAAGGGAGTTCTTTCGCTTCAATTTCCACTATCATTAATTTTTATGTGACTGGTATAGCAAGTATTGGTGGAGAAGAAAGAATAACTCCTTACAAACTTATGGTAGCTCAACTTCAGGATCATGTTGATACTTTGTTGAAGATTCGTAGTGCAGATAAGTCAGAAATGATTAAAGCTACTTTTCAAAAATTAATGGAGAAACAACTCAAGCTCCAAAAAGAAATTAAGAGAAAAGTTGATGCTTGCCAGGCACGTGTTGACAAAAATCAGTCAACTAGCCAATTTTTATGTTCTCAGATATAGAGTATTGCTGCAACTGTCAAGAGCCATGATCAAACTATTGCAAGAACTCAGGAGAACATTGCCAAAACTAAGGATTTTCTTGACTAGATTTCCAAGGAGCGTGAGCATACAGTGAGGAACCTTACTGACTTATCTAGGATGCATGACAGTGTGATAGAGCCCTCTTGACTGATCAAGTAGAATTGGAGGCCCTGAAGTCTAACCCAATGAAAAATACAACTGTTAGTGAGGAAGAACTATGCAGACAGGCTGCAGTTCAGGCTGATGAAACCATTCAGTTGGAGATGAGTGTTGTAGAAGAAAAAATCAAGGCTCTCTTGACCCATTAAATTGTAATGATTTCTTAATATTGTTTAAGGAGCTCTTGTAATCTTTAATTTTGAAAATGAAACCTTGGGTTAATCTCATGGATGTAATGGTTTTTTTTATCTTCTCCAAGAAGCTTTTGTAATCTTGAATTTGATACTAAAAACTTGGAATAATTTCTATTTGTCATCACATTGATGTAATTTTTTTTTTGAGTTCAGCTTTGCTATAATCTCGTGCGTTTTACTCTTGAATATGATCTTGCATTTAATTCTGCGAGTTTACGTATCTGACATGACCTTGTATTGAGAAGTGCGACTCTGCATTCGAATCCGCAGATTTGCATATAAATGCCCTGCATTCAAATTTGCGAGTTTGCATTTATACATGACCCTGCATTCAAATTCGTGGGTTTGCATCTAAATGCGACCCTGCGCTCAAATCCACAATCTCATGCAGTTAAAAATGAAGCGTCGCTAATTCAACTGCCTTTTGGGTGCAAAAATCTAAGCGTTGCATGCAGTCATTAATGACAAGATATTAATAAGATCCCAATCTAAGATCTCAACCAAAGATCACATCTCTTTCGGCATAGATATCTAAGTGTCCCATGCGTCATTTATTAATAAAGTCTCAGTGAGATTCGAGTCAAAGATCTCAACCAAAGATTTCACCTATAAAATCTCCTGGCCGAATATCTTGATCATGAAACTCTCTATATAAAGCACTGAGTCTTTCTTCCAAAAAGCTATTCTGACTTAAGCATTTTCTCTGTACTTTCTTCCTTTCTAGACTTCTCCGAGTTCTTCTTAGACTGTTGTAACTTGAACTCTTCTTAGGTCTTTATGATGAAGAAGTCTTCATCCCTTAGCTAACTCGTTAGCGCTCAAGTTCTTCCAGCCAATTCTGTCAAGACCCTGCCCAAATTTCATTCTTCATCTTTTTCTTTGATTAATGTAACGAATTGGGATTGGCACGTAACAAGACCTCTAGATAATATGCCTTTTGTAAATGTTGGCAAATCTGCGATTGGTCTGCTGCCAGGTTCGCTAAAAAAGAAATATCCCATTGAAAATATCCTTATAACCATAATCATCTTCCTTAACTGCGGTAAGTTTTCTTATCACAATCAGAGATTATCTATTTTCTTTTATATTGCTTGACAAAGCTTTGGATCCATTGTAGGATATAACTGTAATCATCTTCCTTAATAATGCCTCACACCTGTCTGGTTCTCAACTTTTTCTAATTTCTTTTAAGAACCAGAAAGTCTTATGTGTTTTGCATAAGATAAAAAATTTGGGTCTGTGGCATTATTATCTTTCGCCTTTCATCCTTAAAATAAGGATGATAAATGGTTGTAGGCAGCTCCGAATTTTAGCAGTTCCACATGTTGTACATTGGGAAATATACATTTGGTACACCCAGTTTTAAACTAATCAAGTCACTAGCGACGTTGATCATGGCTGAGCAAGCAAATTTGGAAGTTCTTAACCATCAGCGAGAATTTATTGCAGTGGCGGGCTACTATCCAAACTTATGAAGCCACCCAATTAGAGATAATAGATGTTGACGAAAACTTTCAATGTTCACTTGACTCAATGATCTGTAGTAATTTTCTTTCATTGTATGATGTCAAGGAACTCTTGTAAAATTGAATTGATAATGAATAAAGTTTTTTTAGATGGAAATATCTTCTTTGTGAAAAATTTTTGTTGTCATTCATTCAGAAGTAACTATTAACTTGATGAATGATTTTGGTATTGATGATTAGAGGTAACTGTTAACTTGATGAATGATTTTTACACTGATAATTAGAGGTAACTGTTAATTTGATAATCATTGACTCTTCAATATATTGTTCAGAGATAATCATTAACTTGACAATATAGAGTCATTATTCAAATATCCAAATAGATTTTGCCACGGATGAATAATTTTCTCGAACATAATAGAAGTAACTATTAACTTTCCTGAATAAATTATAATTTCAGCTATTCAGTAACTTGTAGTATGACAGGTTTTGAATTGCTAGAGGTAATTTTTAACTTAGAAAATTTGGAGGAATAAAAATTTTATTCACTAGAGGTAATTTTTATGTTAGCAAATTTAGAGGAATGAAAATTTTATTTTTCAGAAGGCGACTCTATGATGATCCACACTTTTTGAAGCTCTATGCTTTTGACTATCTTTTCTAGAGACAGAACGCGACTTTGTAAAGATTCACGCTTGTAGCTGTCTTCTTTTGAGGTCAAAACGTGATTCTATGATAATTGCATTTTGGACTCTTTTGGTTCATAAACACGGATTTTGGTTGAGAAAAACTTAGGATCTGTTAGAGCTAAAATCTTAATATGACAGGTTTACAGAATTTTTAGCAAACTCTCAGCTATAAATGGATTTGATTAGCCTTTACCAATCGTCGTTTGTATTGGGTTAGCCATATTATTCCCCTCAGCATGATGAGTTTTCGAGAATTTTATTTGGGCTTATACGCCAAATTTTCCTCTTCTCTAAACCCTAATAGGTTAGAGTAGTTCATGCTTTTATCACCAGCATGGTGGTATTGGCGAAAAACTTATTCTCTTTCCATTATTGGACAGTTCAAGTTTTTTACCCCCAGCATGGTAGGGTTGTCAAGGATTTTGTTTGGATTTAAAGACCAAACTTTTCTCTATCCTTAGTCATAGAGATGTAGGATTCATTTAGTGCTCCTATTAGTGTGGAGGGTTATGTGTTCACGATGAGCTAGCATATCTTCATTCGACATACATCATTGAGAAAATTGATGAAGTAGCGGACCGCCAAATATTTACTGCGCCATACTAAAACTTGGTATAAATGAAATCCTTCTTGCAGATGAGCTCAATTTGATTGGTGGACATATTAGTTCTATTTTGGTGATAATAGTGTCAAGAATTTGACACATTCATTAATTTCTTTATAACTTTCGAATGTTCGGCATTTGAACGGACCGATGATTAAGTTATAGTATTGAATATTTCTTTTGTTGGGGAAAAAAATTCAAGTATGTGTATCAAATGATTTGATACTTCTGTATTCTCTTTTTTGCGGTACCGGTCAAAGATATAGTTGAGGGTTGTAGAAGAAGATATGTATCTCAAACTACTCAATCTTTAACTTGATTGCTTTTTACTATTACATAAACTATTTTGTCTTTAAAGAAGGGTCTGGGGTCTTTCTTCATTAAAACCGGATAATTAGCTCTGCCTTCTAGAATTTCTTGAAAAGCACATTAAGAGTAATATTTCTTTAGAAACTTTCCATTGATTAGTATCATTATCTTGTCACCATTCAGTTTTCCTAATTGGTATGTACCATTTGAATAAATCGTGTCAATGACAAAAGGTCCTTTCCATTTTTACTGGAACTTCCCTGTAAATTTTTTATTAGTTATGATCGGTCTTCTTATTGAAGGACCCGATCACCTTTCTTGCAAGTTCTTTGTTTAACCATTTTATTAAAGGTTTTGGATATTCGCGCTTAATAGAACTCCATGCTTTGTTGAGTTTCAAGATGCTTGTCATTAAGAGCTTCAAATTCCAGAAGTCTCTACTAATGCTTCTCTTATTGTGTCATTTTGGTTGTTAATGTAACTCGTAAAGATAGAATTTGTATCTCCAAAGAAAGTACCGCTTCAGATCCATACACCAAACAGAATGGTGTAGACTTTGTAAGAGTTCTGACAGTAGTTTGGTAGGCCTGAAGACATTTTCCAAGTTTTTCATCCCAGACACGTTGGTTAGATGAAACAAACTTTTTAAGGAGTTTCACAATAGTTTTATTAGAAGCTTCTACTAAACCATTGACTGTGGGATAGTATGGAGATGAAACCACACTTTCAATCCTATATTTGTTGTAAAATCTAGAGAATGATTAACTAATTGAGCTCCGTTGTCATGAATAATTCTCCTAGGTATCCCGACGTGATATATAACGTGATGTTTGATAAATTTAATTACATCTGATGACTTTACTTTAGTTAGAGGAACATTTTCGGTGCATTTTGAGAAGTAATCTGTTATGGCTAATATGAACCGATGACCCCTTGTTGATGGCAGAGAAATTGATCCAATAATATCATCCCCACATTTCAAAAGGTCATGATGTAGCTGTTGGATGGAGATACTTTGGGGCTTGATGTATAAGTCTGCATGTATTTGACAAATCTTGCATTTTTTAGCATAAGCAATCATATCTGTCATCATCTTGGGCAAGTAATATTCCATTCTTCGGAATCTATCTCAGAGTTTTGGTCCTTATTAATGTGCTTTGCAGATGCCTCTATAAGTGTCTTCGAGTGCTTCTTGAGCTTCTTTGTTAGAAAGATAACGAAGTAAGATCCCATCATAGGATTTTCTATATAATGTCTGAACTTCAGCATTGTAATAGAATCGAACAGCTTTTCTTCGAATTGTTATTGCTTCTTTAGAATCTTTTAGCAATATCCTGTAAAGAATATAATCTATGTAAGAAAATCGCCAATCTCTTATTTCGAGATCAGACTTAATAGCATATAGAAACCATTAAACCTATCAGTCATTTTTATGACTGCTTGATAATATGGCAAGAGGTCTTCATTTTTGTTTTTATATTCTCCTCTGACTTGATTAATGACAAGTTGAGAATCTCCAAATGCTTGTAATTGTTTCACCCCCAACTGTTTGGCTATATTTAGACCAATCATTAGGGTGTTGTATTCAGTAATATTGTTAGAACATGAGTCTGTTAATGAATACACTCGAGGGATAATGTGGTTATAGGAAGAAACAAAAACAACCCCTACTCCTGCTACTATCTTTACTTTGAGTCCCATTCTAGAGGCACCATCAAAGAAAACTTGTCAAACTTCTTCTGTAGTAGCATTTGCTTCAGCGATTGTATTTCCTTCACCTATTCACTAGGGATATCTTCATATAATTTTGAAGATGCTAGAATCAGGTGCTTAGCTAAGAAATCAGCTATATTTGTCCTTTAATCGACTTCTGTGGGATAAAATGCATATCATATTGTGAGAGTAAAATAGTTTAATTGGATAGTCTTGAATTTAATGACCCTAACTTGGTCATTAATATTTTTAATGAATTAACTCTTGATATAACGTGAATTATTTGCACCACAAATAGTGTCACATTTTCTATATTGCAAACACTAACGTTAGGCATCCTTTTTCTACTTGGTAATATCAATATTCAGTCCCAATCATCATTCTATTAGGATAATAAATGACTTATTTATATCCAAATTTATTCTTTTGGGCTAACAAAGCTCCCAAAGAATGGTCCATAACTCTTACATATAATAGGAAAGGAATTCATAAAACTAGAGCTACAAAGACAGGTGGTTTCATAAGATATTCTTTGATCTCTTTGACCACTTTCTGACAAGTATCATCCCAAACAAATGATACTCCTTTCTTCATCAACCATGTAAAAATTGACATTTCCTAAACAAGTTTGATATAAACCTACAAATGTATGTCAATCTTCCCTGTAGCCCTCTCAATTCCTTGAGATTTTTGGGTGGTGACATATCTTGAACCGCTTTGATCTTATCTGGATCAAGATGAATCCCCCGAGAAGTAACTACAAAGCCAAGAAACTTTCCACTGGAAACTCCCAGAAAAGATTTAGTTGGGTTCATCTTAAGCTGGTATTTTCGCATGAGGTCAAACGTCGTTCTCGGATCATGAAGATGATCATTTTTGCTTTTGTTTTTGATCGCTAAGTCATCTACGTAACATCCCACCATCTTCCAGAGATGTTCTTGGAATATCATGTTCATGGAGCGTTGATACGTGGCACTAGTATTCTTCAAACCGAATGGCAAAATTATATAATAGTACACTCCAAATAGTATTCTGAAAGACATGTTTTTTTATCATCAGGGTACATCTTAATTTGATTGTATCTTAAGAATCCATCCATAAACAACATTCGTTCATAACCGTAAGTGTTATCCATCATGACATCTGTGATGGGCAAAGAAAATTCATCCTTTAGGCAGGCTTCATTCAAATCTCTAAAGCCAATAAAGATCCTAATTTTTCCATTCTTCTTGGTCACAGAAACTATATTTCCGACCCAATCTAGATGTTGCTTTTCGTGAATAAAGCCTGATTCAATTAACTTCTTGATTTCAGTTTCAATGGCTTTCATAGTTTCAGGACGGAACCTTTTTTGCAGTTGTTTTACTGACTTCGCATCCGGCCAGATATTTAATTTATGTACCGCGACTTTTGGGTCAAGTCCTGGATATCTTCATAGTTCCAAGAAAAAATATCAATATATTCTTGAATGAGAGAAATTATTTCTACTTTTTCTTCTGAAGATAAATTTTCACTTATAAATATGGGTTTAGGGTTAGCTTCATCACCCATATTTATTTGGATCACTTTATTTTCAGTTGGAGGTTCTCGTTGCTCAAACTGAACCTCCCACTTCATATTGAGATGCTTCACCTCGGGCTCATCCCTGATTGGTGATAACTCTTCAGCATCCTCTTCTTCTTGATTGGTGATAATTCTTCAGCATCTACCAGTGCTATGCACTACCTGTCCCAAGCCATGATAAAGGAGGAGAGTTGTGGTAGGCCAGTGACAGCCAACATAAAATGTCATCACGTATTATGACATGAGCCAAAATATGAATTTCGTTGGGGCATTTTCTACTGAGCAATGGGCTACATCGGAGCCCAGGTGTAGTAAAATATGTGTGAGGATTGTTAGGTCATCGTCCAGAAGCGACGCGCCACGTCGGCGGCCAGATGTGGTGTCAAATATAAGAGGGTTCCCATATCTTAATGAGCGGGTGAGGGTAAAAAAAGTTAGCTCATAAATATAAATTTTGGTTAGCATCATGGAATATAGATTCTCTTACAGGTAGATTAGCAGAGTTAGTTGATACTATGATCAGAAGGAGGGTTAATATTTTGTGCGTGCAGGAGACTAAGTGGGTAGGTGAGAAAGCTAAAGTCATAGAGCCTTGGGATTATAAATTTTGATATACGGGTAGAGATAGAAAATCGTAATGGGATAGGTGTGATCATAGATAACAATTACTTGGGAATGTAATGGAGGTTAGGAGAAAGGGTGATAGAATTTTATTAGTTAAACTTATCTTAGATGGAGAGATTTTTAATATTATTAGCACCTATGCACCATAAATAGGACTTGATAAATCCAGTAAACATCAATTTTGGGAGGATCTAGATAAGATAGTCCGAGAAATACCCGCTAGAGAAAAACTATTTATTAGTGGTGATCTCAATGGGCATGTAGGAACTAGTCGTAATGGGTTTGATAGTGTACATGGAGGATTTGGTTTTGGAGAAAGAAATCAAGCAGGTAACTCAATTCTAAATTTTGCTTTATCTTATAATTTAATTTTAGCGAATACTTGGTTTAAAAAGAGAGCTTCTCACTTAGTTACTTTTAAAAGTGGATCAAATGTAAGCCAAATAGATTTCTTTTTAACTAAGAGGGTAGATAGAGCTAGTTGTATCGATTGTAAGGTAGTATCAGATAAGAGTGTAGTTACCCAATATAGACTCTTAGTTTTAGATATTCAGATTAGACAGAAATTTAGAAAAATTAAGTGTAAATTAGATTCTAAGATTAAGTAGTGGCGATTAGAAGGTAATCAAAATATTTTTATAGATAGAATAGTATAAGAAGCAGATTGGAGGGACTATGATGATCCTAATATAACATGGAACTAAATGGCTAGCTACATTAAAAGGATAGCTAAACATATATTCGGTGAGTTGAGGAGCGGTGCTCCACCATGTAAGGATACACCATGGTAGAGTGAAGAGATAAAAAATGCTATTAAGATCAACCGAGACCTTTATAGAGATTTGAATAATAATAATAATAATGGAATAAGTTTTGAGAAGTATAAACTAGCAAAGAAGGAGGCTAAAAAAACTGTTTGGGATGTAAAAACTAAATTATATAAACAAATGTACGAGAAGTTAGATAATAAAGAGGCAGAAAAAGATATATATAGAATTGCTCGCATAAAAGAGAGGGAGTCTAAAGACTTATGTACTGTAAAGTATATTAAAAATGAGAATCAGACGGTTGTAGTTCAAGACAAAGAGATTAAAGAAAGATGGAAAAATTATTTTGATAGATTATATAATGGTAGTTTTACTCAAAATTTGGGAGATCTTACTATTCAATGTGAGGATATGAATTGTATTTTTATGCGCAGAATTAAAGAGTCTGAAATAAAAAAAGCTTTGAAGAGGATGAAATCAAGAAACACTATTGGTCCAGATGAGATTTCTATAGAGGTATGGAGATACTTAGGAGGGATTAGTGTGAGGTGGCTAACAGATCTTTTTAACAAAATTTACAAACTAAGAAATACCAAATGAATGGAGGAAGAGTACCCTAATACCTCTGTATAAGAATAATGGCGATATTCAGAGTTGTTCTAACTATCAGGGAATAAAACTCATGTGTCACACTATGAAGCTTTGAGAAAGGGTAATTGAACATAGATTGCAACAAACTATTAAAATATCGGAGAACCAATTTGGATTTATGCCGGGGCGATCGACGACAGAACCTATTCATTTACTTCATCAACTTATAAAGTGATTCCGAGAGAGAAATAGAGATTTGCATATGGTATTTATTGACTTAGAGAAAGCCTATGATAAAGTTCCACGAGAGATACTTTGGTGGACACTGATGAAGAAAAGAATTTCCATCAAGTATATCGATATAATTAAGGACATGTATGATGGAGTAGTGGCCAATGTCAGAACATGTAGTGGTTTAACAAGTGATTTTTCTATCACAATTGGATTGCATCAATGATCTACATTGAGCCCATTCTTATTTCCTATAGTGATGGATGAGTTTACTAAAACTATTCAGGATGAGATACCTTGGTGTATGCTATTTGCTGATGATATTGTCTTAGTTAATGAGACAAGAGCAGGGTTAAATGCCAAGTTAGAGTTATGGAGGTATACATTAGAATCTAGAGGTTTTAGACTGAGTAGGTCTAAAACAGAGTATATGGAGTGTAAATTTAATAAACGACGGATCATAAACTATAATGCTGTAAAACTGAATAAGTAAGATATACAAATGAGCAGTCGCTTTAGATATTTGGGTTCTATTATTCAGAATGATGGAGAGATTGATAATGATGTTAACCATAGGATACAAGATGGCTGGTTGTAATGGAGGAGGGCAACGGGAGTTTTATGCGACTGTAACATTCTGTTAAGATTGAAAGGAAAATTTTATAGGACTATTATTAGGCCAACTTTATTATATGGCACGGAATGTTGGGCTATAAAGAAACATTATTCACAGAAGATAAATGTAATAGAGATGCGTATGCTCCGTTGGATATGCGGCAACATTAGGAGAGATAAAGTGAGAAATGAAGATATTTGTACTAAGATAGGTAGAACTCTCATCGATGAGAAGATACGAGAAAATTGCTTACGATGGTTTGGTCATGTGCAATGTAGGCCTACAAGTGCACCAGTTCGAAGAGGGTAGTTTATCAATGTAGGACAAGTTAAAAGAACGAAGGAAAGACCGAAAAAAAGATGGATGGAGGTGATACGCAAAAATATGAAGTCTAGAGGTTTAAATAAGAAGATATTACTTGATAGAAATGAATGGAGAAAGAATATCAAAGTGATATTACTGGCGCGATTCTTTTTTTGGTTCATGTAGCCTACCCCAAATACTTGGGATAAAAGGCTTAGTTGTTATTGTTGTTGTATCCTCTTCTTCTTGGTCCGCAGTGACCATGTTGATAGAAACTTCCGAAAAATGGCTCCAACCTCACAACTGAATCCCAACATGATGATTCTGATGAATAAGTTTATTGTAATTCTTCAAAATTTGTTTCAGAAATATCTTCAGGAGTAGTAACGTATTCTAACCCTCTGCTAGTCTTATCATAGTAACCCGGCATCTTTCCTTACGGAGCAAAAGGCGAAATATAGTTTTTCTTACTTTTCCAAAATTTAACCGCTGCCTTTGGTTAGGTTATATCTCATATTTTTCATCATTTTATGGGAACTTTTATCACAATGGAAGAACTTGGGGTTTTCCTATTCTTCCTTAGAATTTAAGAATTTTTCGTTATTTCTATTGTTTGCTTTTGTAAATATCATATATCTTTGATCTTTATGTTTAGGAGGAACTTCAAACATCGCTTCATTTGCATCTCCATCATCATCGTTTTGTATGCAAAAGGATGATCAAATGGGTGCTTGAAATAATACTAAAGAATATATTTATCTAGTTGATCACTGACCACATCGGTACTAGTACTTGAGGGTTCAGAATCAACATCAGATAATTAAGAAAACTCTATATTTTCATTATTATCCACTCGGTATCGGAATTGGCAGTGTCATTTACATCAAAGCCTTCAGAATTTATTACAATGGGCTCTATGTCCCAGGATTCATCATAGAATTCCGAATTTTTGGATCCCAATTTAGTATCAGCTTCATTGCCACTATCTGACTTTTCTGAGGCAGATTGTTCGGCTGCTTCGAACGTGTCTTGATATAGCAATGTATCTATAAAGTAGTTTTCAACTCTTTTAAAGAGTTGCTTTTCTACCACTAGGGTCTTCACACTTCCATCTTTGTCTACATACTTCATACATTGATGAAGCGTAGAAGGGACAATGAGGCTGAGATGAATTCATGGTCTTCCAAGTAGAAAATTGTAAGACGTATCAGTATCTATTACATAGCATGTGATCTCCGTCTTTAAATTGCTACTGGCACTTCAACTTCACATAGCCCAAGGGTTTACTATCATTAGTATTGAATATGAAAATAGTGGTATTTGTTGACACTAATCTATTCATGAGGACTCCGAGATATTGCAATACCAGCCTTGTATTATGCTTAGAGCAGATCCAGAATCAACCTGGATTCGATCAATCTCTGTTTATGTTGACCCTGTGCAACTTTTATAATATAGAGGCCAGTGATGTTTGTTATTCTTTACTTACATATCTTCTGAAGAGAAAGTTATGCAAGAGATCTTCTTAGAAATCTAATGGCACGTTGCACAGACTTCTTTTTCTTCCACTACTGTTTCTGGAATTTGAGCCAGAAATACTTTAGAATCTTTCAAAGTTTCTCCTAAGGCTTCTCTAGTTTGTTTAGAAAGCCTTAGGAGCTCATACAAAGTAATTATTGCAACAATATTGACAAATTAAAGCCAATACATCAAATTGAAAAGGCTTCTTGGAACCTCCTGCTGGTTCCTTATTCTTGTTTTTAAGAGCTTTGTCAAGCTTAAGCTCTTTTTTCTAGTTCTTCTCTGGAGGCTGAAGTTCTACTACTTGATCATAATTTTTCAAGTAGTCTTTTCCTAAACGAGTCCAGAAGGTTTCTATTGGTCTGCATTGATTGCCAAAGAGTCCTTGATCTCTTCTTCTGAATCCAAGAGAGGACGAACTCCTGCATCATTTTCAGGAATTGCAGTAACCGTATTGGAAATAAAGTTTTTTCCTTTTGACTTCTTCTTAGACAAACTTGAAGTCCACTGTTCATCTTTAAGGAGGTCTAGATGTACCCACATTATCTCTCCTTTAGATGTTTCAATAGAAAATAATCCTTTCTTTTTTTTACTGATGAGCATCATAGTTTACAACCCTCATTATACTTTTAGGAATGGATTGAACTCCGTCTTGAACTGTTGATTCTATCCAATTTAGAGTTTTTCCGAATTTAAAAGTCACCATATTTGCTGTTACCTTTTTCTAATCTTCTCGTAACTTGATGACTTTAGCATCCACCAGAGCTTGAATTTTGTCCTTGAGGATATAATAATTTTTAGTAGGATGATTAATGATCCTATAATAACACAGTAATTAAGATCATTAATCTTTCCTGCTTCTGCAAGTCACTTTGATTCCGGCACCTTCAACATATTCTTCATCATGAGTAGATTAAAGAAGGTAATGGTGTGCTCATCTTTGAAAAAAATATTGTTTCTGAGAAATTTACGATGGAGGAGAAGTCTTTGAAGAAGATTTTGTGGGATTTAGAGCATCGATCGCCATTGTCTCTTTCCTTTTGGTCGAGAAGACTGAGACATTCCAGAATTATTTCATCTTTGTCTCCCTCCTTCTTCAGCTTCAAGCCTTCGTGTAATTTCTTTAGTTTCTTCAGCTTGTAACGAAAAATCTTTTTAAGTAGAGGACTTCACAACTCCCATTCTGGTGAGAACTTTGGTGAAGAGATTATGTCTGTAAGTTTCTACTAAAATTTTCTCAAGCATTCCATGCGACATCTCAGAGAATCATTTCTAAATCTTTTGATAAAATCTCAAGCTGACTTTCCTTTCTTTTGGTTTGCAGCAAGGAGTACTGGCATTGAGATTTCCATATCATCTTCATAAAACCTTGTTAAAAAGGATTCTCCATGTCATTCTACGAGTTGATGGTTCCCGATTCCAATCGCCAGAACCACTCACAGGCTAGACCCATCAAGATACTAACAAAGACTCATGTAATAATTGGATCATTTCCTGTCAAATGTCCCATTTGAGATTTGAAGTAGTAAAGGTGCTGGTTTGGCGACCCTTTACCATCGAATAAGTTATGCTTAAAAGGCTTGTAGTTCTTCGAGAATGGTACATTCTCCCACTCCGTAGGATATAGCCTTACAACCCCCAGCTCTTGCAAATTATTCCTCTACATGAGAGCATTAAGTTGATTCGGAAAACTATCCATCCAAGTAGCATTTGCATTAGCTTCGTGTTCTGGATTCCCGTCATGATGGTGGTAATGTTTAGAGCGACTATCTTCTTCTTCATAATGATCCTCAATATTATCATTAGTGTTTTCAGGAGGAGAATGAGGTTCATGTTCTGGTCTTTTCCCCTTATCTTTCTTCGTATTGCGGGAACTTTTAGAGAAAGATTCATCTTTGTCCTTCTTTCTTTCTTTGATCAGGAGATGAAGTATATCTCTTATCTCATTGATGGTATTTTGCTGTTGTTGGATAGATTTCTTGCTCACCCGTTCTTTTCATGAATTTTTCTAGAGTTCCTTGTACAATATGTGCATATGCGAAATCTTCAAGGTATGAGCCTGACATTTGTGACTCGGCTACAGCGGAATTCGCCATATTTTCTTCATTAGAAGATACTTCGGCCATTTTCCTGTAGTCCAATGGTACTGTTACTCCTTTCTTAAATTGGGTATTTTGAAAAACACCCTGCATCTTACTGAACACACTCTTCAATCCGAAAGAGTGTTCAGAGTCTAATGAGTCTATTCTAGAAAAGTTCTTTGATTTCTGTTCTTTCCCCCGAACTTTATCATATTAGATGATACTTCACGGCATTTTGGTTCAGAAAATTCTTGTTTGTTACATTGTCTTCTTTTTTATGGTTAGGCTGAAGATGGCTCGAGTCTATTAAAGACAGATTGTTTGGTAGGAGTCGCAATGCAATGACAGTGAGATAATACTGCATTGATCAATTGTTCACAATGACAATGAGACATTCGGGATTTTTCTCTTTTCTTTTTGAGAAATTTCCTGAGGTCCCTTGTATTGAAACTCATTATTTTGTTATTGGAGATAATATTGCCTCCAAATGATATTTTTGGAATAGGAGTTTCTACCCCCCTTAAAAATTCCAGGAGCAAATTTAACCTTAATCATTGTGGTTGGAGAATGAACTTTTGATGAAGTTGGGACTAAAGATCCTTGAGCCTTAGAGGCTAATTCTTCTTTAGAAGTGCGGGTCTAAGGACCATGTTTTCTGTTTGTACGCAAATTTGAGGTCCGCGTTTATTTTCAAGAACATAATTTTGAAGTTCACATTTTGTTTCTAGGACACGAGTGTGGGACCCACGTCTTGTTTTTGAAGCGTGGATATAAACTCTATGTTTGAAGTCATAGATGTATTTGGTAGGCGAACGGTGTTCCTTGTAAGAAACGCGAACGAACCCCTATGCATCTTGATTTAACTTTTTATTCGGGACCACAATTTCACTTTTTGGTCTCCATACTTGAACTGGAGCTCTGCCCGATTGTGGTTCAACAGTAGCCTGTGGGAGGCGCAAGCCTTACTTCTTCTCAGGTTCCTTCTCATGGTGCGGGTGTGATGAACCTTGTTTTCTGAATTATCTTCTTGAAAATTAGAGAATGGTCACTTTTCCTTGTTATTATGGGGATCATGATCCATCCTTTTGAGATCAACATGGGTCTTGAGTGGAGTAGACCCTGAGTTTTGTGCTGGTGAAGGAGATAACTCTCTTTTAAGACCATATTGGTCTAGAGAGTCCTTTAGCTGGACTCATCATTGGAGCCTCTTTAGAGGGTACATTGTTGGAGATCTTGCAACATTTTCGCAAGGATTTTGGGCTCATAGAACCAAAGGAAAGAAATTTCTTGTACTTTCTCTTGGTCGAATTTAATCATGAGTGATTTAACTATAGTGCAAAATAGTATTTTATCGAATTGGGCTACGACCATATCATCAGAGATGGTAGGTGTCCCCAGCAGAGTCGCTAATTTTCTGTTCGCCATGAAAATTGTAAATTTCTTTATCGAAAACTTCTCAATGAAAGGATTACAATTGGAACGGTTTTCCGTTTATAGAAGATGAGGAAAGTATAATTTTTTCTTTGCTTAAGCTGCATTATATAGTAGCCATGGAGGACGATCTTACTCTCTGTAATGTCCCATTTTCTGGAGGATATGAAAATGGAGTGCGTTACCGACGGGCACGTGTAAGTCGACGTGCACGAGGCCTATAAGTATGTAAAAGCAGAAATGAATAGAACTAAATACTAGTTATCTATCAGGATCTTGGAAGTCAATCTACTGCCATATAAAAGAGAAGATATACATGTATATGATAAGAAACAATAAGTACAATACTGATACAAAACTTGGAAATAAAGTCCTAAAGGATGATATATACCAAACCAAAAATACAAAAGCGGAGGCCTAAAAATTTACTACTGCTCGGCCTGCGCCAGAAAGTACGGGTCGTGACAGTATCTGAATGTGTGGGGGAGCTCAGGGTCAAACCCGACAAGTAAAACAATAATAAGTAGGGAGCGTGTAATATAAACAAATAGGTAAGATATGAGTGTGGATATGAAAGTATGGCATATGTGGAATACATTAAACGATCAAGTAATAATATCAAGCATGGATATACATGCATATCAAGTCCAAGTTAATATCTTATTTTAAATTATATTTTAAACTAAATAGTAAAGAAATAGACTCATATCGTGAAAGTACCCGTGCATACCCGGGACCCAGCCAAAATGCTGGCGCTGAACCAGCCGTGCCGCTAAGCACTCAAGCAGATACCGATATTGAGTAATCGGTCGTCCCATCAATATGGACTAAATAAGAGATGATGGCTCAGTACCATCCGAGCGCCCCCGCGGATAGGCCCCTATTTTGGTTAACCTTTCATGATACAATATTTGTCCACCCTTTAGTTCTCTCATAACCCAAGATTTCAAGTTATATTACATGGAAATCAATCCGGAATATGATGAACCAATCATGTCAAGATTTCTATATACACATGTCTTGAAATGCCATGGATCCCAACTTGTCTGTTAACTTAATTTTGATGTGGACCACATCTTGCTTTTTCTCGAAAGGATACGAAAACGGAGTGCATTACCCTCTCCGTGAACACTCCGAAAAATCTCTTCAGTTGATAGGATTTTTAAAGCTCCTAACACCAACACTCAAGTAGAATTTTTTTTTTCTTAATAATGATCTCCAGATCGCATTTTCAACCTAAGTTTCTACTATTTATAGAGGTTTGGAGACTTTGTAACTATCCAACTGATGTTCTCCACAATTTGAGAATTAATTTTCTGTCTTTTGATCTGGAGGATTTGTATTAAATCTTGAAAATTTATAACTGACGTCTTTAATTCTCTGAATTATAACCGAAATGTGAATCTCAACTTTTAGATTTGCATTTTTGTGTTTAGTGGCTTGCTTGATATGTTGGTGATTTGCTCATGGCTTGCATGGTATGTTTAGAACTCGTAGTTGAGTATTGTTAGAGATGGTTTTCGTTCCTTGGAATTTTGAAGCAAAAATGCCACTCTCCGGGGTTCGCGTATTGATTGTGCTTAGAAAAAAAAAGTCAGATTCGGATCTTTCTATAGTAAATGATCCACATTTTAATCTCTTAAATGTTCCCTTGAAATTTTATGGATTTTCTATAGGCCCTTATGCGGTCTTACGCTCGAGTTTATAACACAACCCTGCAGAGGCCCATTTCTGTTAATTCAATCGGCGGATCTCTATAGACGGAGACCGTGCCTTAGCCTCATTCACGAATCTATAAGGTCAAAGATCCGTGCCTTAGTCTCATTCGTAGATCTATAAGAATGGAGATCCGTGTTTTGGCTTCTTTGATAAATGAAACATTACTCTGTAAGGGTCGCGTTTTAGTTCTTCTTTAGTTTCTATTCATGAATCTCTCTTATGAAAGATGATCCACATATTAACTATTATTAAATTTTCTCTTTTTCTTCTTTTCTTTTCTCTTCTCCGAAAATTTCTCCAATAGTTGTTGGGCCTGAAGATGTTTTTCATTCAACTCTTCCAACTCTTGTAGCCTTCGCCGGTGCTTTTCTTTTGTTGTCGTGTTCATGGCTAGAGCTACTCTCAATGAAGGAATTTGGATCTCTAGGGGTAAAATGGCCTCACTACCATACACTAAAGAGAAGGACATAACCTTAGTAGGAGTACGGACTGTGGTTCGATAAACCCACAAACACTCTCCTAATTTCTCATTCCAATCTCGACGGTTAGAAGAGACGAACTTTTGGAGGAGTTTAATAATAATTTTATTAAAAGGTTTTGCCAGGCTGTTAGCTGCAAGGTTGTATGGCATAGACGGATGTCATAGATTCTGAACTTATCCCAGAGTCGTGAGAACTCCTGGCTGACGAATTGGGGTCTGCTGTCGTGAATAATCCTTCGAGGAGCACCGAAGCGATAGATCACATGGTGCTTAATAAACTTAATTACATCCAAGGTCATAACCTCCCTCATGGGTACAGCTTCGGCCCTTTTTGAGAAATAGTCTGTTATTATAATATAAACCGATATCTTTTGGATGATGATGATGGCAGGGTGATTAGTCCAACGATATTCATTCCACATGCTTCGAAGAGCCAACTAGCAACAATGGTGTGCAAATATTTGGGAGGTTGATGTATGAAATTAGCATACACTTGACATGCATGGTAACGCTTTGCATATGCTACCATGTCGGTAATCATTTTTAGCCAAAAGTACCCCAGCCTCCTTATACGATCTCAGAGTTTCGGACCTAGCTAGTGGGGCCCACATATCCTATTGTGTGTTTCTTCGAATACCTTATCGGCCTCTCTTTTCGAGATGCATTGGAGCAGGAGACCATCTCGTGACTTCCTGTACAAAGTCTGGAGTGCATTGCCATAATAAAACTTTTGAGCCTTCTTCTTAATTGAAGCGGCCTCTTTGGGATCTTCTAGAAGTATCCCATATAAGGCATAATCCACGTATGGGAATTACCAGTCTTGGAGTTCCAGAATTAAACCAACTTGTCACACTTCATTGTTTGTAAAATTGAATCAGGATGGATGAGCTCTCTACTCCCAATAGTAACACTCTTGGTGGACCCTACCAAAAGTGCCAATATCGCAGCTAAGGCTACAAGGGCATCCACAGGGAGGTTCTCGTGATAAGATATATGGTTGATGTAGAATTGCTCGAAGTGATTCGCCAACTCAATGGCCACTTGATGGTAGGGTATGAGGGCTTCATGTTTGAGCTCGTACTCACCCGTCATCTGATTGATGATGAGTTTAGAGTCGTCATATGCCTTTACATGGCTCACCCTCCCCAGTTGTAAAGTCATTTTCAGACCAAAAATAAGTGCATTATACTCAAACACGTTTTAGTGCACGACTCCATGAATGAATACCCATTGGGAATTATATACTTGTGTGACGATATGAGCACCACCCCCACTCCTGCAGTAGATCTTCTTGTGGCACTGCCAAAGAATAATTGCCATGGTTGTTTCTTGGTAACTACATTGATTTCTGTTGACTTGTTAGGAATGACCTCATATAACTTAGAACTTCCCGAGACAGGGTGCTCTGCGAGGAAGTCAGTGATCGCCTGTTCTTTCATGGACTTCTGGAGAACAAAGTAGATATCATATGGCAAAATTAGCAATGCTCATTTCTCCAATATGCTGTTTAATGAGCCCGGCTTTGTCATAAGAATTTTTAATAAGTTAACTCAGGATATGACGTGGATTGTCTGCTCGATGAGGTAGTGACGCATCTTCTGAATGGTGAACACTAGGGCTAGATACTCCTTCTCGATTGGATTATATCGAAGCTCCGTTGCTATCATCGAGCAGCACAAATAATAAAGAGCATGTTCATGACCGTGCTCACTATGCTGAGCCAACAATGCTCCTAACGCATGATCCATAGCCTTCACATACACAAGAAATGGTCTTCTTGGTATGGGAGCCATAAGGATGGGAGGCTTTGTAAGATATTCCTTGAAGTCATTAAATGCTTGCTGACATGATTCATCCCATACGAAGAACACTCTTTTCTTCATGAGTTTAGAGAATGGCTATCATCGCTTCGATAAGTTGGAGATGAAGTGGTGGATGTAGGCCAACTTGCCTTGTAGCCCTCTCAGCTCCTTGAGATTTGGGGGTGGCTGCATTTTCTTGATTGCTCTCACCTTGTCAGAATCAAGGTAAATCCATTTTGAAGTAACGACGAATTCTAGGAATTTTCCACTGGATACCCCAAGAAAGATTTGGCAGGGTTCATTTTTAGACGATGCTTTCTCATGAGATTGAAGACCGTCCTCAAGTCTTAGAGATGATCCTTTTTACTCTTGCTTTTGACAGTTAGGTCATCCACATAACACTCCACGATTTTGGGCAGATGTTCCTTGAATATGACGCTTATAGCACGCTAATAGGTGGCTCCGACATTCTTAAGTCCGAGTGGCATTACTGTATAATAGTATACCCCAGTGGCGTTCTAAAAGTTGTGTGTTTCTAGTCATCTGGATGCATCCTAATCTGATTATAGCCTGAGAAACCATCCATAAAAGATATTCTCTCATATCCACACATGTTATCAATCATAACAACAGTAATTAGCAAGGAAAATTCGTCCTTAGGGCAAGCGACCTTTAAATCTTAGAAGTTAATGCATATTTGGATCTTGCTGTTCTTTTTGTGAAAATGCACTATATTTTCCACGCAGTCGGGATGTTGTTCCTCTCGAACAAATCTAGAATTTATCAACTTACTTACTTCGGTTTCTATGGCCTCTATTAACTCCAGTCGAAACCGCCTTTGCTGCTACTTGACAGGCTTTGCATCCTCTTTGATGTTCAAGTGATGCATCACGACTTGGGGATCTAGCCTAGGTATATCTTCGTAGTTCCAAGCGAACACATCTATGTATTCCCTTATGAGAGCTATAAGTTCTTCTTTTTCTATGGGAGTCAAAGTTTCACTTATGAAAATGGGTTTTGGATCCTCCTCAGACCCCATATTGACTTGTGTTACCTTGTCTTCTATGGGCAGGTCTCGTTGTTCAAAACAGGCATCCCAGAGGGTATCCCTATGTTTAGCCTAGGACTCATCCTGAAGATCAATCGATTCCTCATTGCTTTCGTACAGTAGACACCGTATTTGCTGCGAGGGATCGAAATATTGCACCGATTCTTCTATCAGAATCTCGGTCCAGTGTACTAATGCCACTGTCGGTTGGGGTCGTCGTTTCAGGCTCGTCCGATGATGTAGAGGGAGTCGATACATACCCTAATCCTCTTTGGGTCCGGTGATAATAGTCAGGACCTTTTCCTTTTGGCATGAAGGCAGGTAGGATACTTCGTCGCCCCTTACCAAAATTTAGCCCTTGCTTCCGAAATAAATTATAACTCATTTTCTTCATCATTTGTTGAGACTTTTGTTAGTAATGATGGAACTGGAGTGACATTTGCTCATCACTCTCACTACTTTGGTCTTGATTGGGTTGTGTCATTACTTTGCCGAACACTATAGGCTTTTGATGTGGCTGTCGAGAAGGTACCTCAAAGATATTATTTCGGTCACTGATTATTTCAAACCAAGAGAGGATGGATGATCTTATATGGAGGAGATATGCTGCCAGAGTCTCCAATTCGGACAAGCCATTTGCTTCTGTGCTGGTGTAGGAGGGTACTGAATTGAAAGCAACAGCAGGCACATAAGTAAACTTTAAGTCTTCATTGATAACACATTCATTTGTGTCATCAGTAATCTCGATTACAATGATTTTATTGAAATCTATGTACGGATTTATTTCATATTCTTCATCTTCCTCACCTAAAGACTCATGCACGGAGTCCACTTCGTTGCCACTGTCATAAGGCTCTTCAATTAACTTGTCGAGAACTTTGTAGGCTTCCTTATATAGCAGAGCATCTGTGAAAAAATTCTCTACCCTTTGAAAGGTTGCTTATATGTGAGCATGGTTTGGACCTCTCCTTGCTCATCACAGTATTTCATATATTGGTGAAGGGTCGATGGGACTATCATGTAGACATGGATCCATAGCCGCCCCAAAAGCATATTATATGACGTGTCAGCATCGATGATATAGCATGTGACCTCTATTTTCAGGTCTCCAATCTGGCATTAGAGCCTAATCTTACTGAGAGGGTTGCTGTTATTGGTATTGAATCTGAATATTATAGTATTTGTTGGTGTGAGACGATGTGGTGAGATCCCCAATAGTTGCATCAACCTTCTTGAGACAACGCTTAATGCAGACCCGGGATCAATTTGAATGCAACTCACTTGGGTCGATCCGACATATCCAATATATTACAAGGGCTTATTATGCTTGATGCTCTTTACCAGCATGTCTTCTGGCGAAAAGGTGACATATGGAACTTGCCTCATCACTTGGTGATAGTGAGGGCAAGAATCCCTCACCTCATTGGATGATTCAACGATTTGTGCCAGAAACGATTCAGAATCTGCTAGTGCCTCCCTTAGTGCTTCCTAGGTTGATTTGGACAATCGCAACAGCTCATAAAGTATGATACAAGCAGGGATGTTGGCTAACTGAGCTATTATATCGAACTAAAATGGTGTAGTTTTTGCCTCATCATCCTAACTTGCATTCTTTTGGAAGCGAAGTTCTTGTTGTCTCGCAGGCTCCCCTTGTGCCTCTTTGTTGGGTCCCACTTTTGAATAGTTTTTAAGATAAGCCTTGCCTGATCTAGTACCAGTTGGGCCTCATTCATCTTGGTGAGTGGCCATGGTTGTGGCCTCCTCTCCCGAATCCATTAATACATTGGCAATCGTATGGTCTTCTTCAAGATTCGCGGTGATGGTATTACTGCTTCACGTCTTTCCTCGTATGCTAGGTGAAGGCCATTATTCATTGTTTAGAAGGTCCAAATAAACCAACATAATCTCCCCTCTTTTGTAGTTAATGGGAAGAATCCCTTCTGCTCCATTTTATGGGGATCATGGTTGACTAACACCAGCTTCCCTGCTGGTACCGGAGTCACTCCGGCAGGTAATTCATTAGTTCCTATGACTAGAGTTGTCATATTTGTAGAAATCTTCTTCTGTTCTTTTTTAAACTAGAGGACGCCTGTTTCTATCAATGCTTGGATTCGATTTTTAAGAGGGTAGCAATCCTTGGTTGGATGTCCAATGTTCTAGTTGAACAAGCAACAATTAGGATTATTGGTCTTTCCTGCATCTTCTGGCTTCCGATTCTCTGAAAACTTTAGCATGTCCTTTTTTTGAGGAGGTGAAATAGGGTACTAATCTGCTCTGTCTTGAACGAATACGTCCTATCAGATTGAGGCTTGTTCGGACCTGCACCTCTCAAATTTGGGGTCTCAAATTAGGATTTGCATCTAACACCATCACAGACTTCCCTTTGTTTTTAGAATTCTATAGATATGGCTTGTTACTTGCAAAGCTTCTCGTAGTATGATATTCTTCTATCCGGTAAATTATATCTTCCGCCTGCTCTCCCTGCTTCAGCAGGTCCTTCCAAGTCTTGAACTCTACAACTCCCATTTTTATCAGCATGCTGATCTTGAAATTATGTTTACAAGTTTTTACCAGGGTTTCTTGGGTCATACCATATCGATATTGCACGGATTTTTTCCGAAAGCGTCTATAAAACTCTTGACCATCTCTTCTTCTCCTTGTTTTGTTGCAAGAAGGAAATGAACTGATATCTCAATATTATCCTCAAAGAAACGTGCCGAAAACTACTTTTCCACATCATGCCAGGTTTTGATGGTCCCTGGAGGCAACTGCATAAACCACGTAAAGGCAGGCCCTCGCAAGATACTCACAAAAATCTTGGTCATTATGGGATCATTCCCCATCAAATGATCGATTTGTACAAGAAATAATATATATGTTGGCTTGGAGATCCTTTCCCATAATATGATTCTAGCTTGGAAAGTTTATATTTTTCAGGAAAAGGGGCGAAATCTCACTCCAGTTGGTAGGGTCTTGAAACCCCCTCCTCCTTCAATTCCTTCTTTTGCATTAATACGTCTAACTGGTTCTGGAGCTTCTCCATCTTCTCGGTATGAGGGTTAACAAAGAATAAGTTGGAGTCTTCTTCATGCTAGAAGTAAGCTTTCTCTTCTTCATTTTGTTTTTCCTTGTCATCATTTGTTTTGGGTTGTTCCAAAGAAGAGGTTTTAGTCTTGTCTTCTACTATTTTCTGGGTATTCTTAACCATCATGAGCATCACTTTGAGTTTGTTGGTAGTCTTTTGCTGCTCCTAGATTAATTGTTCATGGGCTTACATCCTTTGATTTATGTTGTCGGACCTATCCAACGCGTGCGATGTTGATCTCCTTGGTCGAGAGGAAGCATATGACCATGGCGACGCTATAGACGAATGGTTGCTATCATCATCCTTAGATCCTCTTGCAAGTCTTTTATAATTTCGAGGAGCAGTGACGCCTGTCTTGAGTTGGGTGAAATGGTGAAGTTCTTCATCCTCCGTGTCTGATTCTTGTTCTTTATCTAGAATCGTCTTGCCTTTACCTACAATATTTGAGGTCACCACCCTTATCCTCTTTCCTTGTTAATTCTACGTTTCAAATTACTCCTCCTCTTTAGAGTGCCTTGATCTGGCTCAGTTATTCTATCAAATACCAATACTATTTATTTACTATAGCAGCAGTTATTCAATACAGCTGAAATTAACTGCTCACAATGGCATGTAGAATTCGATTGAGTTGCCTTCCTTTTATTTGTTAAATATTCCCTTAGATTAGGGGCTTTAGTAGAAAAGGAGCTTTCAGTAACGCTTTGGGCATGGGACCCACTCGACCACTGGGGAAGTCTAGATGCCTTCTGAGACTCTACCGGGATAACAGTATCAAATTGCTGGTCCATTAGATATTCAGGACTCTGTTTATTGGCCTATATTCTGTATCTTGGTTGTTTTATGTGGAGCTGGGAGTTAGCTTCGCGTTTTAAAGCTCCTATGCGAGGCTGAGATATACCTTCATGTTTTATGTTAGCCTCACGTTTTACGCTGGCTTCACATTTCTGAAGAAGTTTAACATCTAGTGATTGTTTAGCCTCCCGTAGGGGAGTATCTTCACACGCTGGCTTAACCTCGCATTTTACGCATGTTTTATTAGTTTCGCATTTCACGCAAGCCTCATAGTTTTGTCCAAGTTCAATAGCCTTTGCATGGAGAGTTTTCTTCACACGCTGGCTCATCTTCAGCTTCGTGTTTTATGCAATTTTGACTGGTCTTGCAATTTACGCAAGCCAGTTCGCAAGATACCCAGATAGCCTCACGTTCTGTTTCTATTTCTGCCTCGCGTTTTATGCTGGCTTTAAGGGCTTTTCGTCTTGCTCGATGATCTCGATTGTGAAGTTGTGTTATTGTGAAGCCAATCTTCTGTCCCTCTTCAGCAGGAAGAACATAACCTTCCCCTAGGGAGTTTTGCTTGCACGATGGCTCTATGGCTGAAGTCTCAAAGGATATTCAATTTACGGAGAACTCCTTTTAACCCAATTCACAGTTTTTAGAGACTACGTGGCAATAGTGCCTCATGTTAGTTGAATTAACCGACCTAGAAGAGAGATAATCCTTGTATTTTTGCTGGTCAATCTCGACGATGAGCATATCATGACCGGTCTGTTCTTCTTCATGTCTGATTGTGCTACGATCTCTTGTTCAGTAAAAGAGACGTCTCCCACTGTGATCGTCAGTTTGTTCTCTATAAAATTTTTGCTTTCTTCCATTATTACAATAATTTTTAAAATTACAATGAAAGAAAAATAAAAGAAAAACAAACGAGAGGATTTATATATTATCACTCTCTTTTACAAGATTTTATGGGTTCTTGATGTGGTGATGGGATCTATCTAATAGTTCCTGTTGACAATCCGACGTGAAGATCTCTCTTTGATGAAGAAGAATCGACCCTAGCTATCTATCTGTTACTGGTCCAAAGGCTTCAAGACTCTCGCGCGTGACTTGATATGCCAAAAGTTCCCTAAAGTCTCCTCATGAAAGCTATTTATAGACTTTAGTTGGTTATCAGAATTTTCTTAGAGATAGGGATGGAAAGTCTTTATATTTAATAAGGATTCTAATCAAATATTTGATTTTAATTTAAATCTCTTGATTTTTTTTTTTATTCTGGTTAGACTCAATTCAAGTATTTGATGAAATCAAATTTCAATCAGAAAGAATTACAGATTCGAAGAATCTGCCCATGCGAAGTTAACGGTTCTAAATGCGAAGCCAATGATTTAGCTTCATATTTTACTCTTAGCATGAAGCAAAGCTTCTTGCCAATGCGAGGCTAAGAAATAGCCTTGCGTCTGACTGGCCGCGAAGCTATTAATCCTTCTTCTTCTTTGAATTTTTCCCCTTCAATAATATTACTCTTATTTTCAAATAGCATTTAGTTCTTAGTTTTCAATGATTATGTTGTGCACTTGTGTATCTTGATTTAAAAGTCATATTCTACTTATTATACTATATTTTGGTCTCATGTATGTCGTATTGTACGTGCCCACTGGTAGTGCACTCTATTTCCATATTCATTGGAGAAATGGAGCGTTACATAAGTTACATGAGTTAGCGGTAAAAAAATGATGATCCCATTATTTTTAAAAAATTTTGTGGTTCATGATCTCTACACTCTTAACTTTTTTAGGATTAAATTCTATAAATTTTGAAGTTTATTTATCATTTCATCAAAAGAATACAAAATATTCTATTCGCGGAAAATTGTTAATTTTGTCTACTTGATGAATGACTAAACCACAACTAAAACCCAAAAAATTGGATATGGGGAAATTCTAGGGAATCGAGATCATAATCCAAGAGAAATTGTTTTAAAAGATTATTAGAGATAGTGGAAATGAACGCTTAGGTAATTTACATGAGCTGGCGACTCATTTTCATTATTCTCATATATATCCACACACCCACATATGTGCGTGTGTGTCTATATATATATATATATATATATATATAGAGAGAGAGAGAGAGAGAGAAAACTGAAAATTCATTGGCGGTGAAGGGAGTTCCTCAACCGCCACTTAGGTGGCCCAATACAATTATTACATATGGCGCTACTTAAGATAACAAATAAAATAGCTCTCTTAACTTCCCTTTGAGTGGCGTCACGTGTAATAATTTTATTTGGCCACCTAAGCGGCGGTGAAGGAACTTCCTTCACAACTAGTGAATTTTTTGTTTGCTTATATATATATATATATATATATATATATATATATATATATATATATATATATATATATATATATATATATATATATATATATATATATACATATATATATATATATATATATATATATATATATATATATGGTCGGCAGCTCAGATAAGTTATTAAGTCAGCAGCAAAAAATTGATGACTTCACTATTTTATTTATTTTTTTATCATGATCTCTGTCTCCTTAGTTATTTTAGGATCAAATTTCATAGATTTTGAAGTTCATTTGTTTTTCCATCAAGCAGATATAACTTGCTGTATTTACCGAATGTCGTTAATTTTGTATCGACTTGATGTAAATCAAATCAAAACTACAACCTACAAAATTGAGTATGACTAAACCCTAGGGGGACGAGATCATAATCCAAAAGAAAATTTGTAAAAGAAATTATTAGAGATAGTGGAAAATATGAATTATTGTATATGAACCGACAGCTCAAATAAGTTACATGAGCCAACGGCGAAAAAATAACGATCCTATTATTTTTTCCTAAATTTTTTAGAATTATAATCTGTATCTTCTTAGTTTCTTTAGAATAAAATACTATGAATTTTGAAGCATACTTGCCACTTCATCAAGTGGATACAAAATGTATTTATCGAAAACCGTTAATTTTGTATTTACTTGATGGAAGACCAAATCAAAACTAAAACCCTAGAAATTGGATATGAGTGAACTCTAAGGAGTCGAGATCATAATTCAAAAGAGAATTTTTTTTAAAAAAATTATTATAAATAGTGGAAATGGACCATTGCTCAGATAATTTACGTGAGGTGACGGCTCAACAAATATACTTTATATAGGATATCGACAAAATAATATAAAACGGAAAAAATATGTAAATAGGAGTTTGAAAATCTTGTAATGTTTTGTTCTTTTATTTTAATTGGCTCATTTCTCAGTAACAGTTAATTTGACTAGTATGAGGAATGATATATGATTAAATTTTTGTGTATATCCAATTAGGAATAGTAATGGATGTATCTACAGGCTAAATTTTGGTCCTTCCTATATAAAATTTTGAATTAAAAAAAATAAAATATTTATTTTTAATTTAAAATTTTGTATAAAACAGACTAAAATTTGGTTCGTGGGCGCGTCCATTACCATTTCTATATCCAATTAGAACAAAAGTAAAAAAGTATTTTGTGGACTTCAATAAATAAAAATGAGTCGACCCGAGTGGCCTATAATAAGCTAGCTTAATTTATTTTGAAGAATTGGACACGCAACCTGACCTGCTATTCAACCCGTAGTCACTACACAAATGATCGACACGAGTGCAAGCTGTCAAGGAGAGAATTTGATTCCAAAATCTTGCTCAGAGATCCCATCAGTAACCTTTTTCCCCCCAAAAGGTTGCATTGCGTACACATTTGAATGTCGTGTGATGTCTCCTTTTTTGAAATTCTTCAATTATTTTGATTTTGCTTTAAGGAAAGCTTAAGCATGTGGATTGTGATATTTTCTTTTTTTTTTCATGTTTTATTTATGTTATCTTCTACACATTCTGTAAGCTTACGTGTCTATGAATCCATGTTTGTTACATTTTCTTCGTCTTCTAAAGTAACTTTAAACGTTTTTAGTGTCTTAGTGTTTATTGAATCCAAATTCATGCCCACCTCTCGAAGTCCATTGAGCCCCTGCCCAATTATGGAAGTTGGATTTATCTTAATTCTATGAGAAGACTCATCAGATCTTTTATTAAGTCAAATTGTTACAAAATCGACATCTTCAAAGAAACTACCTTATCTCTCACGAGAAAAGTGTTAACTGTAGAATCTCCGAACATCCATATCCCTACAGGGGGTCTTCCAATATAAATAGCTCACTCCTATGCGAAATGAGAGAATTCTTTTGAGTCTAGATGATTCTCTACTCCACAATGATAAATAGTCTAATAGGAGAGAGAGATATGTATCTCAAAATCTCGATAATAAGAGAGATTGAATGACTGTATTTCGCCCTCAACAAATTACTCACCGAACAACTCCATTTCTCCTGAGGACGTAGGAACGAGTGAGTCTCGACAGAACCTTATTAAATATTTGTCTTTCACTCTCTATGTGTGCTTATTTCTCATGTTACTCGCCCACCGGCCCAAACGGTTTTTTAGGTCGAGCGTTTGGCACTGTCTATAGGAAAACATCTAAACCATGAAAAACACTTGATTGAAAGGTTAGGTAAGAAACCAAGCTCCTAGATGGTCAAAAGACTAGGCATGCAATTAAGCTCATATTCAGTGGAAAGGCTAGGTGAGTTACCAAGCTCCTCTTGGAGAGGAAGACAGAAGGACTTTGAACTCATCACACAAGCCTCAAGATCTAGCAGCATTAATCACTTAAGCGAAATTCTTAGAGTTCGCAATGGAGATTACCAAGCTCACTAAGGCATTGGTGCAAAACCCCTCTGATCCAAGGAAATAAAATGGAACTAGGAAACATTTAGGAATGTCAATTAGGCCTACAGGTGCCCACCGGAGACAGAGAAACGCCCTACAGCTTGGAGGTGAGTCTAAACCACTACAACTGGCATCTACTAGGAGGGTGTAACACCCCGCATATTAAAATACGGATAGCGTTTGGTGACGTATCGTAAACAAATATGCCAGGCCTAAAACACATGAATGCAACCATGCACAACTACCATAAATACATACATATATACAATCAGATAATAATATAGAATAAAAACAATAAATTATTTCAAAGATTTATGATCAAGACGAGTTTATAGGAGGGCCATAATGGTCCTTAATACATCATCAAAAAAATTAAGTGAAAAAAGAAAGATAGATAATAAAGTTTCTAAAAAAAAAAAAAGAAAACAAATGCTCAAAGAGTCTCTCACATGTCCCTCCTGCAACAAATGCACATATTGACAATCTACTAACTTATTGAAATAAGATTCTAGCTATGGTGGCTATTCCTCCTCGTTAACCTGCAAATTAGTGTCTGGACATGCCAAATCAGGATCATTAGAATGACCTACCAAGTACTGCAAAAAGATAGATAATAATATATAGGCACACTATGTGTAGCGTATATATGCATACATATACATAAAATAAGTCATATAGAAAATATATTATAGGATGATGAAAAAATGTCTTATAATTATGGATTTAATATACTTGTCTTGAATATAATAGGGGTCAACATGTAGCATCTATATGCCCTAAATGATATAGTAGCAAAAATAGAAAAGCGGAGATAAATATACATATAAAACTTATTATGTCTAATGTGCATTAGTTCAGAACTATCAGAAGGAAAGATCACATGGTTTAAGAGGGTCCGGTACGTGTCCGGGGCTACGATCCCATGACTCATGGTACTGTCCCAGGATGTACCGCTTGGTATTAAGAATGATGGACAAAAATATGCTTTGGGCTCGGAATCCTATAATGTGACATGACGGTGATTTAATAATCACTCCAGAACCTCTATGGTAGGTCTCTAAGATTCGGCTGCAAAACCTAAAAAAATATACATATCAAATTATGTGTTCAATTTTCTCCGTTCAGTTCCTCTTAACCCTATTATTTAATTTAATATTCAAAGAGTAACAATTCTACAAGCTAGCATGTAATGACAATATAGAATGAACACTATATACATTAGTTTTGATTATGGTGGATAAAGGTGTCACTAGATAAAATACACATCACTGCACAAAGTAAACCTAATACATTGATAGAAGGTTTTCGCCACCGATAGCCACCTAGCAAATTACATAGAAATGGTGAGCTAGTTAGAATTAGATTTTTTTTTTTTTTTTTTCTTATTTTATTTGTATTTCAGAACAAGACATTTTATGAGGTCTGATTAGACATTTCTAATGTTACCTATTTCTAATAATTATAAAATAAACTTTCGAATAATTCTCATACAAATGCTACAACGCGACCACTTTAAAAACCTCATCCATCTGATAATTCTCACATTTATCAAAATCATTCAGCGATAACTTCAAAACCTAATCATGTCATTATAACTTCTTCTTAATATCACAAACAAAATTCTTTGTGTTGTCATCCTGATTTTAAGCTCTAAGCTCGTAATAATCCATATTCATATTATTTTAATCTAAATATTATCCAAATTAAATTCACAAACATGACTCTAGAACTATGTGCTCTTATTTTTTAAAATTTGGGATATGTCACAGTCACAATTTTAGCTCTTCACAGATGCTTCTTGGGTAGAAGTTGCACAAATTGAGGATGCTACTGTCAATCATTGCCTATACATAATGTCCTTAATAAGTTTCAGCATATCTACACAAGATAATGTGGAAAGGTTTGACATATCCTTGCCATGATAAGCACTTTTAATGCTATAAAATGTATTATGCATGCATTTTATTTCCTTTCTACATTCAGATTTTACTGTCTTGTAGTGAGAGCCAATGTTTGCGCTTGACATGTACACAGAGGACATTGACTTATGTTCATCTTGAGCAGAATACTCAGTTATCTTATTTTTCGACCAGAACAAAGCACAAAATATTTCAAGGTATAAACATAATTTTAAAAAAAAAAAAAAAACATTCAGTCTCTATGATTATTAGAAACAATGTAGCATTGATCTTGGTAAAGCATCATGACATTAATAGAAACAGAGGCATAAAATCTCAAGGAGTGGTAGAAATCATAGCATAAATCTAGAATATCACTTGTACTTATACATTAGAAGAACGAAATTTTATTTTATATACATGTATTTAAAGTAAGAAGATAAGAAAAGAAATTGAAATCAACACTTGCCTCAAAAAACTCCACACTGAAAATTGCCCGCTAACGACGATTCGGATCGGATCTCTTTTTTCTCCCTTTAACTTTCCCTTTCTTATCTTTTCTTTTATTCTCTCTTTTTTTTCTCTTTTCTTCTCTTCTTTTTTCTTGACTATTTTTCTTTTGTTCGCTTCTGCCTTGTGGTAGAAGAGAAAAACGTGTTTTTAGTTCCTTTTTTTCTTGTTTTTAATTTTTTAAATATTTATAAATTTAGGTTAGTTTCGGATAAAATTAGATATATAATGGATCTTCCTAATATAATCCCGATTCAATCAAATTTGTTAAAATCAAACTAACTAGTGTTTTAGATAAACTCAAATCGTAATATAGATAAAAGATAACATTGGTTAAATAATAATAATAAATAATCACATTAATATTTATGATAATATATTTAAAAATAAATAAACACAAAAATATTGTATAGAAAAATAGGGTGTTACAATGGGTGGAGGAGATAGAGATACTAACTAGACATCGGTAAAGTGAAGAATAGCCCGAGTAATCAGACCTCGAATTCACAGACCACAAGTCGCTCTCTCAATCGATCTGTGACATGGATCCAAGTTTAAATTCCCAAATCTTGCTAGAAAATACGATGGCACAATGGATCCATCCAATCATGTCGGCAATTATAGAGCCGCTCTAAGGCTCTAAGGTGCCACTAACGAGGTCTTAAGCTGGAATTTCTTCACGATATTGTAATCGAATCTAAATCGTATGCTCTCAAGTGTAAAAAATCGATAAGTAATATAGTCTCAGTAAGTTCGAGATCGAATCTATAGGGACAATTTGGCATTGAAAAGCACGAGGCTACGGAATAAGAGTAAGAAAAAGTGCAACTATTTGAGAGTAAGAAAAATCAATAAGTAAAGTGGTTAATATTTGATATTCATTCTAGTTCTCTATTTTGGTTGTCTAAATATTAGAAATCATTTTCTTGATCATTCTACCCATGTTTATATTATCATAATCATGTATACCCATAAATAATTTATATCCAAAATCATAATCCAAATCCTTATCTAAAGAAAATCTGAATATTACAATCATGTATACATAAAGATTACAATCAATTAAATATTAAATGCCAATGAGTTTTGGCTCAAGTGGCACCATCCCAAAAAATGTGTGTGTGCGTGAGTTTGACTTGCAAAAAAGAATATAAATATTAGATTAAAAAAACAAAAGTAAGTTAGAACTTTTTATTCCATGATAATATTATCATAATCTCATGTATCCGATCAATAAACTATATCTATAATCATAATATGAATATCTAAAAGAAAATACAATCATGTCCTAAATGATAGAGTATTTCGAGCACATCCAAAATTACAATTAATTAACCACAAAATAAAATAAGAATCAAGAGATAAAATTTAGACGAAATACAGACAAACCATAATTAAAGAACTAGATTGCCCATCCACCTTTCACCAAGAATTTAGTCAGTCCCCATTGAAAAGTAGTAATTTTTTTCTAAAAGAAAAAGAAGAGAGATGATAGAGAGATAGAGATATAAAGATATTCAATAGGGAGGCACATTCTATGTTATTTATAGAGTTTATAATCCTTAAAAAACCCTAAGCAATCATATCCTTAAGTTTCACAACCAGTATATCTCAATAGCCAAGATAAGAGTCCAAAAACAAGTACAAAAATGTGATTTTCGCACCTGGACTACTAGTTTGTTGTATAGTACTTCAGTAAAACAGTTATAACTTTTGTGTTTGAACTTCTATCGAGCAGAATCTAGAGCCATTGGAAAGATATTATGAGCACTACAAGTTCTTCTGACTCAATCTTTCCAATTATGAACATATCTATATGCAATCCTCTCTTGAAGTTGTAATTATTGCACAAACTCAATTGGACTTAATTTTACTACATCAATATTTTGACTTTCCGTGCTCCGTTCATATGGATAAAATATGGACATCTGTAGAAAATATAAAATTATGTATTAATCACATTTTTAGCATAATGCATAAATCTTGTTAAATTTAAATTTACTCGTTATAATACATGATTTAGCATACAAACCACATAAAAGATGTATAAAAAAGATATAAAATATTCAATATTTATGTTTAATCACTAAAGAAAATGGAGGAAAAATTGATACAGTAGACTTCCTAATAGATCTATCCACTCTTTTCGCCAGCTATGTCCCGAACTTATCCAGCAATTCTTCGCAAGTAAAATTACTAAGAAGAGCATTGTCTTCTTTCTCGTAACTAAGCGAAAACACAGCGAGATGAAGTGTTTAAATGATGCCAAGTTTCAAAGCAAGGAGTGTTTTTTCTTGACATTTTTAGGAGCACTCATTAATGGCGTGAAACATGTTGGCTTAAGACATTCCATTGAGAAGCGAAAGCCAACATCTTTATCCAAACTCTTGGAATGGTTCGACAAGTATATCGGACAAGATGAATCTAAAATGGTTTTCTAGGACCAAGTTTCTCGAAGGGCAAAAGAGTCCTCTGATGTGAAAGCAAAAGAAGGGGAGAAGAAATGGAGTCCCCCGTGGCACCATGAAGATTCTTGCCAAGAAACTGCATGAGCAAAGGACAGGGAAAATAAACATCCTCAAATACAACTAGGATAAGGATTCTAAGTCAGATTCAAAAGGAGGTATTTCTTTCTCAACCTCCACTGGCTCTTCGAACTCCTCCAAGCAGAATAGACTTGAAGCATTTCTGCAAATATCACCAAGATGTCAAACACGACATTAAATATTGGGTTTGTTTCTCGCATCCGTTGAGTATCCAGATATGATCAAGAATCACAAGAAGTCCCAGTTGGACTTGAGTTGGAAGACCAGAGTTTTAATTGGATTGGAACATCAATTAGATGATGATAGTACTATTCTAATAGGATTAGGATATGAACACTATATATATCTCTTGTATTTGATATGAGAGAAAAATGAGCAATTTCTTGTATGTGATATGAGAGAAAAATGAGCAATTGATGTGAGAGATGCTTCTATTATTATGAGAGATGTGAGAGGTAGAGAGATATTTGGATCTCTTTTTGTAACATATTTTTCTCATAGTGGATATTTCTCTCGTTGCTCCCGTGGACGTAGGTCGAGCTTGGTCGGCCGAACCACGTTAATTTTTGTGTTCTTCTTGTGTTGTATTATTTTCTTATCTCTTCGATCTTGATGGGGGATTCAATCCCCAACAAATGGTATCAGAGCCGGAGTTATGGATCCAGAATTGAGATTGTGAGATAATGGACTTGATGTCGAGTTGACAAGGAGGTTAGCGGAGGCATCAAGGCAAAATACAATAAGAAAAAGAAGAAAAAGAATAGCCAGATACAAGTGGTGATATGCACAACCGGAGGCTCTAGAAATGTGCACCAAAAGGAGTGGCTAATAACTGAGAGCTGCCCGCCTCCACGAAGAGGGCCGGTGGGGGTTGGCCGGAGGGCGCGCGGCCGGAGGATGCTTGGTCAGAGGATGCCCGGCTGGCGGTTCACAACTATTGGAGCACCAACTAGGTGCTATCCAGCGCTCGGCTCACTGGCCGGAGCTGAGGCCAGCCTACAGAGCTTGTCGGTGGTGCACCAGGGCCGGAATGTCAGAACCTGCATGCAGATGGACGCCGGCAGTACGTGGACAACCCTGTCCCTAGGGGCAAGGATGGCGTCGGCAGCAGCAATCATGATCTTGGAGGCCTAGAACTTTGGTTGGATTGGGGATCCAGTATTTCTGATAAACACCAAACATCTATTTTGGATGTGTTGCCACATGGAAGATATGATTTGCTGTGGGCTCCAGAATATCAAACACCAAAAGGAGTGGCTGAGAGGATTTTGAGGTGCAGATCGATTGTTATAGTTGATCAGATCATGGATCGAGGAATCGGTGTCCGATTAAGGTGATCCAGGAATCGAATCCTATGTTCTTCAGCATTCCATACGCAGTGGTTGATGCGAATTGGGCAAAATCCACTATTTGGAATAGATTTTGTGCAGATCAGTGGTGATCGATAGTAATCAAGGGTCAATGTTGACTAAAATGATCGATAGTCGATGGATGGTTGATTGAACGATAATGAGATACAACATGGTACTTTATGGTGATGGATATGGTTACTTCATGACATGATGAAGCACATGATAATATATAATTATCTGTCTCTAGAGTTGGTCATAGTTTTTTGGATCAAGGTGGAGTACGGTGTATCGATCATTTTCTTATGGTGCAAAACATGATAAGTGATTGTGAATACTCAGGAGGTCCAGGTGTTTTGATTGAGGTGAAGCACGATGTAGCGATTATGAGTGCTTGGTGAAGAGCGTGGTGTAGTAATCGTGAGTGTTCAAGAGAGTACGGTTTAGTGATCATGAGTACTCGGAGAAGAGTATGGTTTAGTGATCATGAGTGCTCAAGTATAGAGACAGTAATGATTATATAAATTGTTCCCAGTCGGTGGAGCATGATGATCGTGCGGTACATTTTTGTGAAGTGGATGACGAGAACAACGGAGTTTCTTCAAGATGCATGGCTCATCAGATACGAGCCAAGGTAGAGATTGTTGGGTTTGTGTCTCGCATCCGTTGAGTATCTAGATGTAATCAAGAATCATAAAGAGCCCTAGTTGGACTTGGATTAGAAGACCAGAGTTCTAATTGGATTGGAACACTAATTAGATAGTGATAGTGCTATTCTAATGGGATTAAGATAGGAATACTATATATATCTCTTGTATGTGATATGAGAGATGAGAGCAATTTTGGCTTAGAGAGATACTTCTGTTATTATGAGATATGCGAGAGATAGAGAGATACTTGGATCTCTTATTGTAATATATTTTTCTCATAGTGGATATTTCTCTCGTTGCTCCCGTGGAACTTGGTCAGCCAAACCACGTTAATTCTTGTATTCTTCTTGTGTTGTATTATTTTCTTCGTCTCTACGATCTCAATGGGGGATTCGATCCCCAACAAATGTTGGGTTTGTGTCTCGCATCCGTTGAGTATCCAAATATAATCAAGAATCATAAAGAGCCCCAGTTGGACATGGATTAGAAGACCAGAGTTCTAATTGGATTGAAACACCAATTAGATGGTTATAGTACTATTCTAATGGGATTAGGATAGGAATACTATATATATCTCTTGTATGTGATGAGAGATGAGAGCAATTTTGGCTTACAGAGATACTTCTGTTATTTTGAGAGATGTTAGAGGTAGAGAGATACTTGGATATCTTCTTGTAACTTATTTTTCTCATAGTGGATATTTCTCTTGTTACTCCCGTGGATGTAGGTTGAACTTGGTCGGCCGAACCATGTTAATTCTTGTGTTCTTCTTATGTTATATTGTTTTCTTCATCTCTACGATCTTGATAGAGGATTTGATCCCCAACAAATGGTCCCAGAGCTATGGTTATGGATCCGGAATCAAGATCGCGAGATGGTGGATTTGATATCGAGTCGACAAGGAGGTTGGCGAAGGCATCAAGACAAAATACAATTAGAAGAAGAAAAAAAAAAACAGCCAGATCTAACTAGTGATATGCACAATCAGAGGCTCTAGTAATGTACACCAAAAGGAGTGACTGATAACTAAGATGGATTCTGAAGCACAAATCGACGACTATGGTTGATCGGAGCATGGATCGAAGAATCTGTATCTGATTAAAGTAATCCAGGAGTCGAATCCTATATTTTTCAGCATTTCGGATACAGTGGTGGATGCAGATTGGGAAAAATTCACTATTTAGAGCAGATTTTGTGCAGACCAGTGGTGATCGACGATGACTGAGATAATCGATGGTCGATAGCTGGTTGATTGTACGATGATGAGGTATGTCATGGTACTTCATGTTGATAGATACAGTTACTTCGTGACATGCACATGGTAATATATAATTATTTGTCTTTAAGAGTTGGTCATAGTTTTTGGATCAAGGTGGAGTACAGTATATCGATCACTTTTGTCTGATGTACAAGATGATAAGTGATTGTGAGTACTTAGGAGGTCCAGGTGTTTTGACCGAGGTGGAGCACGGTGTAGTGATTATGAGCGCTTGGTGAAGAGCGTGATGTAGTAATCGTGAGTGTTCAAGAGAGTATGGTTTAGTGATCATAAGTGCTCAGAGGAGAGCATGGTTTAGTGATCATGAATGCTCAAGTATAGAGGCAGTGATGATTATACAAGTTGTTCCCAGTCGGTGGAGCATGGTGATCGTGCGGTGAATATCTGCAAAGTGGATGACGAGAGCAAAGGATTTTCTCCAAGATACATGGCTCATCGGATACGAGCCAAGGTGGAGATTATTGGGCTTGTATCTCGCATCCGTTGAGTATCCAAATGTGATCAAGAATCACAAGAAGTCCCAGTTGGACTTGAGTTGGAAGACCAGAGTTCTAATTGGATTGGAACACTAATTAGATGGTGATAGTACTATTCTAATGGGATTAGAATAGGAACACTATATATATCTCTAGTATGTGATATGAGAGAAAAATGAGCAATTAATGTGAGAGATGCTTTTATTATTATGAGAGATGTGAGAGTTAGAGAAATATTTAGATCTCTTCTTGTAACCTATTTTTCTCATAGTGGATATTTCTCTCGTTGCTCCCGTGGACGTAGGTCGAGCTTGGTCGGCCGAACCACGTTAATTTTTGCGTTCTTCTTGTATTGTATTATTTTCTTCCTCTCTACAATCTCGATGGGAGATTTGATCTCCAACATTAAAGACTTCTAATTAAAAAAATATTGAGAGCCTCATCTGATGAGATCATCTTATGAACATTGAAAAATTAAGCTCCAGCTGGAGCTCAACAACTTTCTTCTCTGTAGCATGGAGCCTGGCCTCACTATCCTTCAACCTCCGTGTGGTGACTACCCTAGCCTCCCTGCTTTTTTTTGGGCATCAGGAGCCTCATGAGTCTCCTTCCCTACTAGCTCGAACTCCATAAGAAAAGAGTTGGTGACAGTAGAGAACTGAGCTACATATCTCTTGACCAATCAAAGTCAATGCTCCAATCCATGTTCAGTAGCAAGTCACAGTTCATAAGGAAGAAGACATTGTTAGTCATTGCATAAACCTCCTCTATAGGCTTGGGAACTGAGGCATACCTTTGAAATGATAGTGGAGGGATGAAAAACTCCCCATGTTAATTATCGTCTTGGTCTTTCATAGGGCAGACTCCTTTTGAGCATCCCCCGATCAGAAGATTTACTAGGCATATTGCTTAACCTTTTAAGCATCTTTCCTCCAGCCTCAATATAGAGGGAATGCTCTAGCTCTCCCTTTGTTTGGCCCCCTCTGGGTACCTCCTCCTTGTCTAAATTGATGATTAGAGTAGAGTTCATTCTTCTGCCCCCTTCGCACCGCCTGCTCAAGTGTAGAGCCTTTCTTTTTGCCGACTTATCAGCTGTTGCGATGGGCACACTCACCACCAAGGCAGTTGAAGCCAACACAGCCATCTTATCATCGCCTTTCTTCTTCCCTCCTCCATATTGGCTAAATGAAGGGCAAAGGCAGCTCTCTTGTCAAGGATCGACATACTACATTTAAGTTTTTTGCTTTATATATGTGGCAAATCATGACAAAACTTATGAAAATACAAACCAAGTACTTGAGCATAATCAAACTCAAGGTTGATAAAAGCCAATATTATGAGTACGACGAATACACTGATTTGACAAACTTATAATGAGAATTTTAAAAAGGTGTTACTTCAAAAGTATAAAACTCTGAACTACCTTCGTAATGACATCAAGTCAGCTAAAACGGAGTTCAAACATTGTAATATCCCAAATTTTGTGTTACCTGTATTCCTCTTTTAAGTCTGATCGTGCCGAATAAACTTACCGAAGTTAGTTTTGAACACCGAAATAACTTTCGGTAGATGTTACTTTAAATCCACAACTCCAAATAACATTCAGACTCTGCGGTTATTAGTTTTCTAATATTTACGATTTTTAGAATTTTTCCTTACGAACCCAAAAAATATTTCCAAAATTGCTAATTTAATAATATTATAAATTATTTTTCTAATTATTTTGAAATTTTAGTTCTTTTATTCCGGACATCAAAATGACAAACGGACAATTTTCTAATATTTCTCTCGTTGAGTACTATGCCCTGCATTAAATTGGTAGCATTTAGAGAATATTATATGGAACCAAAATTATTATATTATTAAATAAATATATAAAATAATTTATTTAATCTTACTGGATTTCACCTATCTTGAGAGAGGCGGTGGTGTTTTGTTATGCTGTCACAAGAGGGGAGGTTGAGGCAATAGGGGTACTTAGGTGTCTCCTTTAGAGAAAAAGACGATGAGCCTTGGGTTGAATTTACCAACTTGATATTGGGATTATATTATCACATTTCTCTCGGAGAGCACACATTTTCACCCACTGTTCCTAAAATGAACGTAAAAACAAAGAGAGAGAGAGAGAGAGAGAGAGAGAGAGAGAGAGGAAAGAGAGAGAGAGAGAAGAGAAGAAGAAGAAAGCAATTTAACGGCGGCATTCGTAATAAGAAACACTGTTATTCTTTGTTTATTTCTTGAAAAAATTATTTAATTTATAATTGCGTATTTAATTTATTTGGTGAATATGCTCGGTTCACATTTGGACTGTTAATTTGTAAAAATGGTCGATTCATAATTTGAACTATTGATTGATATTGAGAACTAGACCAGACTGTCAGGTCAAATTTGATATATATAAATATTGTGATATTTGCTTATTTCTGATTTTACAAAAAAAGAGAAAGAAATAAAGAAAAAGAAATAAAAAGAAAGAAGAGAGTAATATTTTGCAACGGGCTTCTTGAATTTGGGCTAAGATGGAATTTGCATAAGAGCTTGAATTTGGGCTAAGAAGGTATTCGGGCCTTGAATTTGGGCTAAGATAGTAATTGCACAAGGGATTGATTTTGGACTAAGAAAGTATTTGCATAAGAGTTTGATTTTGGACCAAGAAAGTATTTGGGCTAAGAAGACATTCGGCTAAGTTTGAAAAATAATTAGAGAAGAGAAAGGAAAATAAACAAATAAATATAATATAAAATCAATTATGTTGTGGTGTTTATAAGGCATGTGCATAATGTATTATAAATTCGGAGATGAAAGAAACTATATTATGGATAACATGATGCATGACATGTGATAATTATCAATGATAAAATATATTATATGATACTTGCATGAATGATACAGTTTATGTGATATATAACACGTAATACATGGTATAAATACTTAAACCCAATACATGATATGTTTGAATGAATTATTTAAATACTTGATCCGCGATGAACATGACCATTCATGTGAATATGATGATAAAATTTATATATCTTGATCATCTGTTAATAAAGTATTCTCATAATACGTGTATATTTGGTCCTCAATCTTAATTCCTGAATCTCTGCTTCTTGTAAAGGGCAAGTACACAGTCTGACTTAACAAGCCATGTATTTTTATTGATTCATGTATATCATATATTATTGACATGGAGATTAGAAAAACTGCATGATGGATAAAAACCATATCGTATGAGAATCATGTTGGCCATTTCTTATTAGGTGCTGAAAATTTATACTGCAGCAATACGTGTGGTACTGAGCCACAGTTTGATACATGAGTCATTATAAGGATGATGTCCGTTACTATTTCACAGTACAGATTTGACTTGAACAACTAGTGATGTATTATGATTCGCACTATAGGTTTGGGGCTGAGTCCCGGGTATGTACGGGTAGTTGTACAATACGAAAAACTGTGTGCCATGTTATCCATCATTTAATTTCAAATGCTAACAGGAACGTGACCTAGACTTGTCATTTTTATAAGATATTTACCTACTATTTGCAAATGACATACACAATCTTTCTTATTCTATTTTCTTATTATTCACGTGACACGTTTAATACTAATATAATTTATTTGCATACGTTATATCTCTAATACTGTGATGGTATGCATATCTTTTTTTTGTGTTACTTACTAGGTTTAATCTCTTAGATTCTGAACCCAGATTTAGAAGGCGAAGAAGGAGAACCAGCTCTAACTGAAGACTCGTATTTTATTGATCAGACCGAGTGATAGTAAGCAAGTAAAGTACCTTCTAGAGACCCTTTGTATATATTTATTTATATTTCTTTTGTCTGGACACTGCTTTTATCTTTTTTGTTCATATTCAGAGTAGTGTACCATCTTATGTAACTAACTCTTTTATAAATGAAATCTTTACAGTTTCAGACGTGTTATTTATCAATCTGATTGTGACAGTAGTTATGGTTATTTCAAGATCATTTGACTATTGTATTATCGAATATAAATTTTAGTAGCGTCATCCATTTTGGGAAGCAGCTGAAAAATGAGGGCGTTACAGGTTTGTATCAGAACCTAGGTTTAGGTGGAAGACCATAAACTACTAGCATATAAAAGCATGTCTGTGACTTATTCTTGATATTTGTTCCTTATTTTTTTTATTTCTATCTAATCTAATATCGTGCCTGCCTTATTATTTCCTATTTGTCTGAGATATTTATCTTGAATTCCTTTTATTGATTCCTATTCGGACCATCATAGAACGATATCGATCCAATCTTTTGTCAGTATGCCCCTTAGAAATTAATAATAGATAATTTTATGTCAATTTACTAGTTATAAATAGAAGAGAATATGATATTATCATAAGTATGGATTGCCATGCGGTGATAAATTGTAGTAGAAGAAAAGTAACATTTCATATTTGTGACCGTCCAGAGGTGGATTTTGTTGGTGGAAGTTAATCCTTAGAAATAGTAGAATCTAAGGTATCCACAAAGGGAAGAGTTTTAGAAGCTACGGAAGTAGGAAAAAAATGATCCTGATCGTATCAGAATTCTTAGATATATTTTCTAAGGAGGTACCTGGACTACCACTAGTAAGGACAGTAGAATTTACGATTGATATTATTTCTGGAGCTGAACTAGTTCGTAAGTCACCTTATCGAATGGGAATTGCAGAATTAGAGATTAAGAGACAAGTAAATGAGCTACTGAAGTTGGATTTTGTAAGACTTAGTATTTCACGTTGAAGAGTTCCAGTATTATTAATAGGAAAGAAGGCTAGGAGTCAAGATCATGTGTGAACTATTGAGGTTTGAATGTAGTAATAATTAATAATAAATATCTATTATCAAGAATAACTGATCTATTTGATTAACTGACAAAAGCAAGAGTAATCGAGGATAGATTTTCTTTTGAAATTCCATCAAGTAACGATCCGATCAGAAGATATTTTAAAGACCGCATTTAGAACTAGACATGATTATTATGAATATTTAGTGATACCATTCGGAGTGGCTAATGCTCCAGCAATATTTATGAATTTGAGGGACCATATTTTTACTCAGTATCTAAATAAGTTTGTGATGATATTTATTGATGATATCTTGACCTTTTCTAAAAATAGATAAGTGCATGCTTAGCATTTGATGATAGTTTTGCATACTCTCAGAAAGCAAAAGTTATAAAAATAAATGAGTAAATGAGAGTTTTGTTTGGATGGAGTTGTCTTCTTAAGTGATAAAGGTTATAGGATAATATATCAACCGACCCTAAGAAGATGAAAGCTGTGATGGATTTGTCTGTGCCAAAATCAGTGTTAGAGATTCAAAAAATTCCAGAGATGGTTGGATATTACATAAGATTTTAATGAGATTTTGCACAAAAGAAATATAATGCATTCCCTTTGACTAAATTGACTAGAAAATAAGTGGAATGTCTCTGGAGGAAGAGTGTGACAAGGTATTTGAAAATTTGAAGTGAAGGTTAATAACAACACCCATATCACCCATTTCCAGACACCTCTAGAGGAATGAAAATTTATAGTGATGTTTTAAATTAGGGATTGGAATGTGTGTTGACATACAATGGAAGAGTGACTGAAATTTGGATCTTGCCCTTAAATTTCCTAAAAAAAGAAAAATGATGTCATGCTTATATTTTTTTTCCTTTTTAAGATTGGGGAGACATAAATATTGATAAATTACAATAATCGATATTGGTAGATTTGGCAAAGTAAGCATAACTTGTGAGGTTAACTAGGTAAATAACGTAGGAGATAAAAAAAAATAACCTGCGGAAGAGTAAATGTAAGGATATAAAGAGATTTTAGAAGGCTGAGAATTTTGTAGAATTAGTCAAGTTGAAAGTAAATGACAAGAAATTGATAATAAGTTATAATTGAAGAAAACAAATTTTATCAAGTCAGAACATGACATTATATCTTGTTACTCAAATTAAGTTTATCTTTCTAAATGATCGTCTTATTCTATTACTTTTGTTGATTATTTCCATTTGATTTTTTATATCTTCCATCTGAACATTATCATAGTATGATTCATGTCTTGAACTTTTCGTATATCACAAGTTTTATTGAGTCGATAAGGAAATTGTAGAGATATATTCTCTGGCGCTAGAAATTGCAATAACTTCATAAGATCGTTTTGTGTGATTAATTTTTGTAACTAGTCATGAATTAATTTCTTATCTTATATCTCTACCATTCATAATTTTGTTACATCGGTATTGTAACAAATCAGATTTATTTTCTAGAGTCCAGTACAACATGTAATAGGACCTTAAAAATGGACTCCACAAAAATATTTATCATTTACATCTTACCCATTACTTAGTCAGAATGGCGTGGCACTCCAATTTGGTAACAGCTATTTCTAATTAAACTCTATCTTACTTTTGTATTCCTTCACCTAAATAAAATTTCGAGAATAAATTAAAAATCTTGTCTATCCATTATCATTCCTATCAAAGACGAAAATTATTCATGATGTATTTCATATATCATAATTGAGAAAGCACTTGGGTGAAAATACAGAGTAGTGGATCAATCAAAAGTAGATTTGCAATCGGGTCTAAAATATGAGAAGCGATATATAAGAACCATTAACCGACGAGAGAAAGTCTTGAAAAATCAAGTAATAATATTGGTTTTATTTCATAAGATGCACAATCACCAAGAGGATCTATTGAGAGTTTGGGAATGATATCAAGATAAACTATCAATATCTTTTCTCATTATCAAACATATCAATTGAATTTATTTTTATATCAGTACAAACCCGTATATATTATCATGTCTTCTATTTTAAAATTTTAAGAACGAAATTCTTTTGTTAGGTGGGAAAGATGTAATATCCCAAATTTCGTGTTATCTGTATTTCTCTTTTGAGTCTGATTGCACCGAATTAGTCTATCGAAATCAGTTTTGAATACTGAAATAAGTTTCGGTGGACGTTACTTTAAATCCATAGCTCTAAATGACATATGACATTTGGACTCTGCGGTTTTCTAATATTTAAGATTTTTAGAAATTTTCCTTGCAAGCCCAAAAAATATTCCCAAAATTGCTAATTTAATAATATTAAAAATTATTTTTTAATTAATTTATAATTTTAATTTTTTTTATTCTGAACATTGAAATGACAAATGGATAATTTTCTAGTATTCCTCTCGTTGAGTACTACGTCCTGTATTAAATTAATAGTATTTGGAGAACGTTATACGGAACCAAAATTATTATATTATTAAATACATATATAAAATAATTTATTTAATCTTACTGGATTTCACCTATCTTGAGAGAGGCGGTGGTGGTTTGCTATGTTGTCACAAGAGGGGAGATTGTGGGAATAGGGGTACTTAGGTTTCTCCTTTGGAGAAAAAGATGATGAGCCTTGGGTTAAATTTACCAAATTGCCCTTAGAATTATATGATCTCGGAAAGCACACATTTTTCACCTACTGTTCCTAAACTGAACGGAAAAACAAAGAGAGAGAGAGAGAGAGAGAGAGAGAGAGAGAAATTCGAAAGAAGAGAAAAAGAAGAAAGCAATTTAACGGCGGCATTCGAAGTAACACTGTTATTCTTTATTCGTTTTTTGAAAAATTTATTTAATTTATAATTGCGTATTTAATTTATTTGGTAAATATGCTTAGTTTATATTTGGACTGTTAATTTGTGAAAATAGTCAATTCACAATTTGGACTATTGATTGATATTGAGAACTAGACCAGACTGTCAGGTCAAATTTGATATATATAAATATTATGATATTTGCTTATTTCTGATTTTACAAAAAAAAAAAGAAGAAAGAAAAGAAAGAAAAAGAAAAAGAAAAAAAAAGAAAGAAGAGAGCAACATTTTGCAAATAGGCTTCTTAAATTTGGGCTAAGATGGAATTTGCATAAGCGTTTGAATTTGGGCTAAGAAGGTATTCGGGCCTTAAATTTGCGCTAAGATGGTAATTGCATAAGGGCTTGAGTTTGGGCTGAAAAGGTATTTGCATAAGAGTTTGATTGTGGACAAAGAAGGCATTCGGAAAAGTTTGAAAAATAATTAGAGAAGAGAAAGAAAAATAAACAAATAAATATAATATAAAATCAATCATGTTGTGATATTTATAAGCTGTACATAACGTATTATAAACCCAGAGATGAGAGAAACTATATGATGGATAACATGATGCGTGGCGTATGATAATTGTTAATGATAAAGTGTATTATATAATACTTGCATGAATGATACAGTTTATGTGATATATGGTACATAATACATGGTATAAATACTTGAACCCAACACATGATATGTTTGAAAGAATTATTTGAATACTTGATATACAATGAACTTGACCATTCATATGAACATAATAGCAAAATTCATATATCTTGATCATATGGAAATAAAGTATACTTGTGATACGTGTGTACTTGGTCCTCAATCTTGATTCCTGAATCTCTGCTTCTTGTAAAGGGCAAGTACACAGTCTGACTTGATAAGCCACGTGTTTCTATTAGTTCATGTATATCGTGAATTATTGATATGGGGATTGAAAAAACTACATGATAGATAAGAGTCGTACCGTATAAAGATCATGTTGGTCATTTCCTGTTAGGTGTTGAAGACTTATACTACAGCAGTATCATGTGATACTGAGCCACAGTTTGATATATGAGTTACCATAAAGATGATGTTCGTTATTGTTTCACAGTTCGGGGTTTGACTTGAACACTTAGTGGTGTGTCATGCTTCAGCGCCATGGGTTTGTCCTGAGTATGTATGGGCACTTGTACAATATGGAAAACTGTGCGCCAACTTATCGATCAATTAGTTTCAAATACCAACAAGAACATCACCTAAATTTGTCATTTTTACAAGATATTTACCTACTATTTGCAAATGACATACACAATCTTGCTTATTCTATATTTTTATTATTCACGTAACACGTTTAACACTAACACAATTTATATACATACTTTATATCTCTAGTACTGTGATAGTACACTTATCATTTTCTTTGTCTTATTTGTTGGGTTTATTCGTCTGGGTTCTGAACCCAGGTTTAGAAGGCAAAGAAAAAGAACCAGCCCCAACTGAAGACCCGTACTTCATTGATCAGACTGAGTGATAGTAAGCAAGTGAAGTTCCTTCTAGATACCCTTTGTATATATTTGTTTATATTTCTTTTATCCGGATAATACTTTTCTCTTTTGTGTTCATATTCATATCAGTGTATCATCTTATATAACTAACTCTTTTATTAATGAATTTTTTTTAGTTTCAGACGTGTTATTTATCAATTTGACTGTAGCAGTAGTTACGGCTATTCCCAGATCTTATGACTGTTGGGTTATTTAGTATAAATTTTAATAGCATCCTCCGTTTTGTGAAGCAGCTAAAAAATAGGAGCGTTACAGACATGTAAATTATGATAGCTCAAAGTTGGAAAAAAAAAAAAACCAATAGCAAGAATTGATGAAGGTTATGTAGTATCATCAAAATCAACCCAAGTTTTGAAGATGATGCTAGCAGAACTAGGAAAATAGAAAAAATTAGCAGAAATTTGAATTTTCATTCCAACAGTGCCTAGATCACCTCAATTGGATTTTGAATCAAAAATTACAATTATTTTACGAAAGGATTGCTAAAGTGGTTGAAGAGGTTGTCAATAGGCAACACTATAATCTCACGGTAAAGGGCTGCTGAAGCAGCTAGAGAAGTTGCTTAGGATAACGGGGAGGGCAATTGGAGGACTCTGGACAGTGGAACACATGACACGCATGGGTAAGGTGTGTTTGGGTGATTTTCTTATGTAATTTAAGTTGGAATATGATTTCTTTTGGATTCTTAGATCTAATTTCGATAGATTTGATTAAAAAGGAGTTTGAGGGTTTATTTTGAGGGTGTAAACCCTTTTTATAAGCTGTCATTTTCAATGAAAAAGGCATGGAAAAAAGTGGAGAAAAAAGAAGAAAAGAGGAGAAGAAAAAGAGAGAAAAAAGAGCTTCTCAAAAATAACAAAAAGGAGAATTTTATTAAAAATAAAGAGTTTTGGTTCGTGGTTTGTGGAGATTAACGTCCATCAATATCTCCAACCAACATACAAGTGCTTAATATATGGTTTGTTAATTTTTCCTTATTTATAATTATTTTAAAATTTAATATTTGTAGATATACATCTTTGAGTATTGAGTCGTTATTAGGCTTCAAATAGTTCGAGTGTAGAACTATGTCTATAGCTGTCTAACTGACGAGTTAGATTTTAAATATTGGTTATTCATGCCTGCCTAACGGTTATAGTCAAATCATTCTAATTGACTTAAGATCATAGTGCAATTCTTTCATGATTTTTTCTGTTTAGATTTCCTACATTAAAAATCTCCATATTAATTTGTGTGATGATTTAAGATTTATTATGCATATTGTTTTTTTATAATTAGTACTTAAATTGATATCCATTAAATAATACATATTTCCATAATAGCGAGCATGTGCTAGCTTTTTTCATTGCGGATATAGTCGAATCATGTATCAGAAAGTCATGTTAAGGATCAGATCAAAACATGTGTTTAAAAGGCATAAAGAATCAAGAACAAACTAGCACCCTTAGCAACACTAATTCTCACGACAACTAAGGCAAGTTTGAAGTAGGTTTTCTATGCTCCTCCATAATGCACAAAGTCTGTACAGTATCTTAACTTGTAAAAACTGAAAGTCAGTCAGACATTCCCACTCTCCGATTTTCGATCTCTTGGTCAACAATACAAAGGATTTCTCTAGAAGTTCATCCTTGGAATGCTCATGAAGATAAACTTACTCGTTCACTCTTTATTGTTAGAGAAATAACTTATGAAAAGTTTCTTATCAGGTTACTAGTAAAATAAATCTAGGAGTTATTGGTGGAAGCCGACTTGGTATCATAGAAGAAATTGAAGATTTTTTTGATATGATGGATGGCATGGTGTGAGTGAAGGATGTTAAGAAGATGCCTAGCCCTACAATATTTGGTATTAAATGATTTAATCCAACAAGATAAAATTGAAGGATTTCAATCGAGAATGAGGATAATGAAAATATAAGTCTTAACTAAAAGGCATGAACATATACTTCGAAGAAGCCCGTACGAGGATTAGTAATGGAGCAGCTATTACTAGGATTCTAGATGATGGTATAATTAGGAAAAGGAATCTTTTTGAGAAAGAAACTTACTTCATAGTCGAAAATCTGAGCCTGGTAGTTTCAATGGCCTGACCTGACTCCTTAGCTATCAGATCACCTTTATGGTCTAATGCCTAAGTGGAAAGGGAAA
>JAYEPQ010000010.1:17403674-17486174 GCA_036321105.1 Dracaena cambodiana
CATTAATCTGTCATCAATAACTGTCATCGATGGCAACCTTCTACCATTAATGGGAACCCTGGCCAAGCCCTGCCATCGGAGCCGTCAATGATGGTCCATTGATAACATTCTGAGATTGATGGCGGGGTCATCTCATATCAATAAGTGCCCGAGAATAGTAAAAAATTGGGGCTGAATCTTAGTTCAATCAGGACATCTTCAAAATATAAATCAATGACAGTAGTCACTCTTTTTCTTTAATCTATCACTGCAAACTCAGCAATTAGTAATTTACAATAACTATAATTACATATAAAGGAATATTGGTGAGATCAAGATTTTTCTCAAGATTTGTATCACACACAATGGTGGTATTTTTCTATTATATGCTAGAACTTCCATGCCTCCTTCCTCCTTTCTTTCTCTTTTTTGTTTTTGTTTTGCTTGTCTGTGTTTTTTTTTCCAGTGTGATGGATTTTGGAAAGGGTTAAGTTACTATGAAGGTTATTGGATAAATTTTTAAATTTCAAACCGAGAGATTCAGTCTCTCCGATCAAATCTAATTATTTGATATGTATTAAGTTGCTTTTAGCTCCACATGGCAAACAGTCAGTGAGTATTAAATGACTTTTATAAACATCATACATAAAATAGAATTTCTACAAAAACGCAATTTGGAAATATAAAAGTAAACAAAGAAGAAATTTCTAAACCTCCGTCCAACTTAGAAGCCCATTAACCCGTCTCTCTTTTTGGGCTAGAGACGAGGCCCTATCAATCGATATTGCCAATAAATTCCAAATTTAGCCCAATAGCACCGTCCAATAGTGCTGAGCTGTGGGTCCTACATCCACGTACGTGCAGACCACTTTGCTCCGAGCAGACCAACCACACGGAGGACTCCACCTTGACCCTGCCTTTTCTCCTTCTCTTTTTTATCGGGAACGCAATTTTGCCTAAAAGCTAGGATTCAATACATCTTTTTGTCGACAGCACCCACCCGCGCACAGCGCCGCCATTTTTATATTTTCTCGCAACAAACAAACATCTCTTCTCATCTCCCACTAAAACTCAACACTTTTTCCTCTCTCTCTCTCTCTCTCTCTCTCTCTCATCACTTGGCCATGGCCACCGCTCCTTCATCGGGCCACATAATCCTCGCATGGTACTGTACAGTACAGGCACTGCTTTGTGTTTGTCGTAATGCCGATGAGAGACCTTGATGCATGATTGCTTTGTTCTGTTGCGCAGGGGGTCGGGCGAGGATGGGCAGCTGGGGATGGGCGATTGGGAGGGGAAAGAATGGGCCTCCACCGTCAAATCCCTAGAACCCCACTCCGTCGCCTCCGTCGTCGCTGGCAGCCGCAACTCCCTCGCCATCTGCGATGACGGCCGAGTTCGCCTTCTCACTTTCATTTACTCCTTGGTTAGTGAAATGGTGAGAGAAAAATACTTACTGAGAGTTGCTTTTTATTCAATGCAGTTGTTTACATGGGGATGGAACCAGCGGGGCACGCTGGGGCACCCACCCGAGAACAAGACCGAGAGCGTACCGGGGCTCGTCAAAGCCCTTTGCAATGTCAAGATTGTTCAGGTACCTGTAGTGATGATTGAAAAATGTCTGCATATTTCCATGTGCTTGATGATGGTGATGAAGTGGAAGTTCTTGATTTTTCGAATTTCAGGCAGCGATTGGCGGGTGGCACTGCCTTGCGGTGGACGATCAGGGTCGAGCGTATGCGTGGGGTAGCTACAAAATCTTCAGATGATTTCAGACTTAATTTTAATTGATATTTATTATATCAAATGTGGTTGGTTTTGTGATTGAAGGTGGGAATGAGTATGGGCAATGTGGGGAGGAGCCAGAGAGGAAAGAAGACGGGACTAAGGCTTTGAGGAGGGACATTCCGATTCCGCAGCGGTGTGCACCCAAGCTCTCGGTCCGTCAGGTAATCGACGGACATGAATATGTTCTCTTCTTCTTTTTTCCTCAAGAATCTGAAAATAATAATAATAATTGAATCGTTTGTATTTGTCGGATGAAAATTCCTTTACTCTCATTCTGTCATGTGTTGTTGGTTTGTATTGATTTTTTCTTTCTGGTATCAAGTTGATAATTTGTTGCAGATGGGCCTGCTCTGTTATATTGTAGATAACACAGAGTTATTAGATACAAAAGAAGAGGAACTGTGCAAGGAGAAATGTTTCAGACTTTCAGTATACTAGCAGATGATCCTGTCTCAAATGTGCTAAAAGATGTTACTATGTCATTAACAGTTCAGAACATCTATGCTTCTCATGATAAGTTAAAAGAAGACAATTATTTAATTAGGTGGATTAATTCCAAGAACTAATGGAAGCATGTTAACTTGTGAGAAAATCAAAATAAAAGAATATGATAAAATCTTATCAAATCTTCTTTTTATATCAGGCATATTATCTTGTTGAATGTGCAAGAATTTTCACCCCATTTTGTGTGCCCACTAACAACAACATGAACCAGGATTACCTGTTCTAGTTGTTCATTTCGACCCTTATTTGGAAACTAATATGAGAATTTGATTTGGTGTTGCAACAGATGTTTAATTTCTTTTGCACAATTCGTTCTTCTTGTAGATGCCGTAGAACTATATTTCTTGTCTAATGATGATTGTCCAAAAATTGATATTCTTCACCTAATTCTTCCCATATTTAAGGTGTGATGGGAGATTGGTCCTGCACAGTCTCATTCAAAGTTTCTACCTTTCAAATTTGTGACGCCTTAAATCACACTGGTGGGCCTGAATGTATATTACTATATACCAATAATGAATAGGGTGTCATTGGTGGGCACTCAATACCGGAGTGTACGAGAGCATTAATCATACAATCACCGATAAGATATAGGAAAATGCGCAAATATGATATATATATATATATATATATATATCAATATTTAAAATAGCGATAACGGTAACGTAACGTTTTGCCTCTGTTAGGTTATGTCGCATATAGCGTAAAGCATAACGAAAATTATGTAATTTCCTATCTATTTAATAAAAATAAATGTAAAACTAAATAAAATAATTTTTATAAATTAAAAAAATAAATTTCAAATATAAAACTATTTTGTAATATATAATCTATTATAATTTTATATTAAGTTTTACAATAATTTTCATATTTATCTTCATAAATTATATTAAGTCTGCAATCGTAATTCCACTCATCATTTAAATAAGAAAACAAGATTCTAATTTTTTATTTCAATTCCAGTTATTATCATTATTGTAATTTATATTTTGTAATGTTCAATTTATCTTATTTATAATTATTGATTTCAGTTCAGTTAAAAATTCAATAGAATCAATAAGTAAGATATTTCAGCAACTAGAGAAGAATTACAATAAGCGAATAAGGAAACAATCATAAATTAATAATTTAGCAACTCTACAAGCAATTATGCAAACCAACAACTAATCAAATAAGAAAATTACAGCAATTCGCTGATAATCAAAATAATAATCAACAACAATATAGAAATAACTAAAAAAATAATTGTAAATAACGTAAAATAATGTAATTTAACGTAACGTTACGTAATATAACGTAAAATAACATAAAAAACGTACTGTTATGGTGCACTGAGTTATTTCCAATTGTTACGTAGCGCTGGAGTTCCGTTAGCTTACATAACGCAATATAACGGGTTTCATAACGCGTTATTTTCAATATTGATATACACACACACACACCACTGGTCTGAATCTATCTGTCACACCACATGCATGAATATAACAATATCCAAAATAGGTACACTAGAACGACAAGCAATATGTACACAAAAATGTTGATCACGTAAAGTAAAGTACATTATCATAATAGAGCAATATAAGTATTGATATATACAAGACTGTCCGGATACCTCGGACAGAACTAGAAAATACATGGCTAGTAGGAACAATATAAATGATGTATATATGTGGATCATGAAATACATGATATGCATAATATAATATGAATCATGAAATACATAGTATCTATAATATAACATGATCATACATATGGGTTATGAAGTATAAAGTATACATAAGAAAATATGAATCATAAATTAAATGGTATATGTAGTATAACACGATCAAGTAAATGGATGTACTTTCTATCCTATTAATTTAGAACTGAATGATGGGAGTATTCATGTGTTATATAAGTGTACCATATATACTTGGTACTATAGCCCAAAGACCGATCACATACGAATCGGATGATGCACCGCTAAGCACACTGGATAACCTATGCATATACTAGATCATGACCCAAGTACCGGTTCTTGAACGAACATGATGATATGCTGCTAGGCATACAACAAAACTGATAGTATCAGTACATAGATCGGCGGATGCATCCAAACAATACAAGAACTCCCACGATACATGTTTCATTCTGTAGGTCATTTTTTCCATACTCAAAATGTAGTATATACTCAGTATCAATATATCAAGATGTCATATGTTATAAGGATGCATCTTTCAATAGCCATGTGAGTATGAAACGATACGCATGACAATATTGTTAAGTACAAGAGTTATAGAATATGTTCACATGCGTGAGTTATTACTTCCAAGCAAGAATTACATTTACAAATAATAACATGTATAAATAAACAAGTATATATGTATATCATATTTTAAATCTATTGTTTTATATACAAACATGTCATGTATGCCTAACCATGAGCCATGACAAATCTGAACTCACCATATATATGTGATAATAGACTAAGTTAACATGTGTATATGTTTAGCGTATCATAAGTCAAGCGGTATATGCACGGACATAACCTATATGCATTTATTATTGCAATTTGGTGGGCAGGTAAGACTTCCAGGTCTTATTTGACTAGGGTAAAAATATAATTAGAGAATAAGATTTTGTAAGTTGTAGAAAATTTAATAGAAAATTTAATTATCTTTCTAATAAATCTTAAATAAGTTTAATTGGAGTTCTAAAACAAAAGTTATACTACTAAACTATAAACCTGGTACAGCTGAGAATTCAAGGTTATTTTTGACTAAGATAAAATTAAATTAAGAGTCTAAGACCTTAATCGATTCTAAATAATTCAATTATTTTTTCAATGAATTTTGAATGAGTTCAATTGGAGTTTTACAGCAAAAGTTATGGCCATTTTATCATGAACTCCTAAGCTGCTAACCTAGTACAATAGCCATAGATAAATCTCGAAGTTATTTTTAGGTAGGAAAATGGCTAAATTAGGATCTGTTGTAGTTAGAAAAATTGTAGTTTAGTGAATTATCTTTCTAGTGGCAATGGAATGAGATCAATCGGAGTTAAAATACTAAATTTATAGCAGTTTTATGATGGACTGCTGTGTATGTTTGGACAACGATACTATATGTACACATATGACATGCACGATGTGATACATGCAATGAAATTTAAGATAAATACAAGTTTGAATATGCATAATCTTGAAATTGAGCTAATAATATCTTGTATCATATATGATGAGATTACATCAAGAAATCACAAGTTTAAACGATTTGTTTGTATTCTTGTCTCTTGTTGAGTCAAATTGAATATGAACCGATATTGATGCAATTACTCTTCAAAAGTGGAGAGTCGCATTAGGGAACAAGGACAGCTGTTGGAGAAAATTTTTCCATGTTAATGGAGAATTTTAGAGCTTATTTGAAGAGGAAAACCTCAAGAATAAAGCTCATGTAGCCATTTAGTGGATTTTCAATCCATTCTCAGGCTGATTACTTTGCGAACTATTTGAGAAAATGTAAGAAAAAAATAGGGTTGGAGGTTTGAAGAGAAAATGAAGAGGAGCACGAGAGGAAGAAGTTCGATTTTTTAAAGATTTTTCTGAATTTATTTGAGAGATTAAACAAGTTAACAACTGCCGAAAGATAAATATGCTGCATTGTTAAAAACACTTAAAGTTCATCTTAATTATAAAATTATCATTGTCCCAATTCAATTCAAAATTAGTCAAGGAACGTTGCTAGACCGCTAGAGATAAATATGATGCAGGAAAATGGTTAAAACTGGAATTTTAGTTTTATTTGATTATTTTAATTGGGCATTTGACTGAAAATCAACCGATTAGAAATAATTCTAGAAAATTATAGAAAAATTCAAAATAATAAGATAAGAGATCTCCGTTGTGTGAAATTTGAAATTGAAGACTATAATGAAAGATATAGCTTGATTTACTTAATATCCACCCATATCAGTATCCTGACTCTTAGGCTAATAAGGATAATACAGAATAAACCAATACAAGAGTTTAAAGATTAGAGTCGTTATAGAATTCTAATTGTGTTATATTTGGTTGATAATACCCACTTTAGCTTTGGTAGATTATGACAATGTTAAAAATTTGTGTTTGAAAGTGCTTTACCCATCGTCAGTAACTTTTTAAGTGAAGTCTCAGTTTTAAAGAAAATTAACATGAAGAAAAAATGAGGGAGAAAGTTTTCGTCTATTCTTTGGTTGCAACTGAAATAAGAAAGGAAATAAAGAGCAAGAAGACCGAAGATTTTTCTTTTTTGTTTCTTTTGTTCTTCTATTCTTCGTTTTTGGCTAAAGTACACAAAATTACTACAAACTTTACCTGTTTTTGTAATAAACAACCATGATCTTTACAAAAATACAACTTTCCCCATTTTTGCTAAAAATACTATCCATCAAGCCACCGTTCCCCCGGTATTCATGTAACTTTCACGTGAATTTTGCTGATGAAAATACCTTAACATGTCACATGCTTAGAACGTGATAATCTAAGGTTTTAAATTTCCTTTTTTCCCACTTTCTTTTTCATGTTCCCTCTTCACTTCTTTCCCAGGCTTCTAAAATAGACGAAGTTCCTTCAAAGTCTAATACTCAATTTGGAACATTATGAGATCATAAATTATGAAATTTAGAAAAAAAACAATTTTTTAAAATGATTTCAACAATAATATAAAATATGAAATCAAGAGATGAAAGTAGATAAAGGAAGGTCATGATTTTTACCTTCATTTCTGTAGATTAAAATGCCAACGAGATCTCCAACCAAGTCAAGTATGTGGGAGAGAAGAATATTTTTCCATTTTAGGGAACTTCATGTTAATTCACATTAGCTTATTGTAAAACTAGGTAAAGTTGATGGTAGGTTTTTAGGGGGAAAAAACATGCCGAGTGTTTTAGGGCTTCTTAATAGTAGGGAATCTTTTTAGAACAGTCACGGCTTCGTGGTAGTTTTTTGTAACAGGAAAAGTTGTGGTAGGTTTTTATATTTTGAGGACTTTATGATAGTTTATTGGCAAACATGGTAAAACTCATGGTTGTTTTTGTATTTTAACCAATTTCTCTGTGTTTATTTCCTTTCTCTCCTCCTGCCTAGTGGAAGTGAGAAATCTGAAGCCTCATGGGACCTTGAAGCTTGCAAGAATCTTCCCAAACTTTGCAGGTCCTTATTCTCTTTATCTATTTTCAAATTGACTGCAGATTCCTTTTCTCTTCTTGCTTGAATATATATCGAAAAACAAGTTGCTTTCATTGGAACCAAATTGATACTTTGGACTAGGTGCATCTTCCACTGGGGAAGTTAGTTTGCTGTTACTGGGTATGCATTATTAGGTTCCTTTGAGATTGTTCTATGGATCAGTTTAGGGCTTGGTCATTGACAAAATGGTATTCGAATATGTATGACATAGATACTTTAAGATGTTCTCGAATGTAGCAGTTTCGCTTAGATTATTTGTTTACTAACCAATACAGTTATTGTAACGTCCCGTTTTCCCACTTGGATCCAGAAAGGGAGTGTACTACCCAACTTCCATGCTCTAAAAAAAATTGATGTGCACAAGGTCATAATGCACAGCCGATTAGTCTAGATATCAAAGAATGAAATAAAACAGAGAATAATTAATCTGTTACACAAGTCATGTAAAAAGAAAACATTGTATTTTTATTAACACAATTGCAAGATTGAAAGCACGGTTTATATGTTGCTTGACTACAATTGTAATACAACATGATATACAATAACTGCAAAGTATGCATAAATACTAAAGAAAATATAAGTCTACAATTGATAACATATAGTATGAAAACTATAGACAACAAAAAAATGATTGACAGATGGAGTCCTGCATCTACTACTGGCCCTACGCCTGGGGTAGAAAATATGGATCATTTGCTAGTAACAGGTTAGATTCTTTTCAGTCAACACTATCTGAGTGTGTGAATACACTCTGGGGTCAAACCCAAGCAAGTAGTGAAAAGAAATGTGGTCGTGTATAGTGGACATGAGTAGTTGTTCTACCATGAACATGAAATCGTATATGATGCATGAACATATATTAAGTAATAAGAACATGCAAAGAAAGTAATAAATGTAATGCAAACATGATCAATAATAAAGAAAAGAGCATGGTATGACATAATATGAGCGTAGATGACATGACAAGTATAGAAACATGGAATTTAAAATAAGCAAGTATATCTAATCGAATCATTAGTTTGGAACTAAAATTTGAAACATATAAAGGGTGTGTGTAATGACATAAAAGTGGCAAAGTGGTATAAAAGATGCATAAATACAAAATAACGTAAACATGGAAAGCGTGGTATGACATGATCAAGCAAATAAAGTGCACATCTTATTGTATTTGTTTAGAACTGCATGGTGGGACAATTCATGTGCTCTAGGATTGTACCATGTATATCCGGTACCATGACCACAAGATGCACTCTCCACACTAATCGGATGATGTACCGTAAGTACGCTGGATATTCCATACAATCTAGGATTACGATCACAAGCCACCGGTCTCTGCACGGACCGAACATCCTGCTAAGTGCTTAGGAATAGTGATGCTAGTAATACGCAAATGAATTTAACAAGGCAAGAACTCCCAATACGTGTTTCATTCTAACATTCATATCCCCCATGCCGACAATATAATTAATTAATGACTACTCTCAATGATAAATAAGACATCATGATAGGACTTTATATCTTGATAGCACGGAATCAAGTCCAATAGTATATGACTACGATCTAAATCATACACTTCTAAGTATAAGAGATCGACTAGTACAAGGGTAGTAATTCAAGATCGTTCTCTCGAGAATCGTTTGATTATTGTGTGGCACTAAGAATAAATTACAGAACTAAAAAGAAATAAAGATTGGATTTTTATTAGCTAAAATTAAAACTAAACTAAAGAGAGTATAAATTTATTTTAATTAAAATTATTGGTCAGATGGATATAACTTTACCATAAATAATTTACTGGGTGTGTTTATACTTTTTATATCTCAGTTGTAAAGATCACGTGGTTTTCCTACAATCGTAAAATAAATCATTAAAGCACAAAATCAAATAAAGTTGCAAATTTGATTCTTTGAATAATTTTCCCCAATCATTCCTATATGAATTTTGAGTTTATCTAACCATGCAATATGAATAACAAAAATAAACGTTCAAAGTCTAAATATACACTGTGCCTAAAGAGTATACAGTATATCAAAAACTAAACAATAAATATATCGTCAAAAAATAAAACATCAAAAACTCAAATTCATATCTTAATCCTTTCAAAAATAATAGGGAATCAAAAATATCAATTTTGCATAAATCAATTAAAATTGATAAGCATAGAAATCACATACCAGTAAATCATATAGAGTTTGTTATTCCATCTAATTCAACTCAAGAATTTAGCCATTCACACTCATTATTGCCATGAATAAAGAGAAAGAAAATTCTTTTATTGATTTTTATGAAAGAGTAAAAACTAAATCTTGAATCTCTAAATTCTCTAATAATTTTTTTCTTCTCAAAAGTAATCATATGCCTTTTTTACAAAAATTGAGTTAGATTGGCTATTTATAGTCTTACAATACCCTAATAGGAATTCTATTTAAAAGAAAACTCTATATTTTTTTGATAAATCTTCAAGAAAAACAAACTACGGATGTCCCCTTCGACATCGCTATCGACAACGGCCCTTGAGTCAAATTACAGTCAACGACAGTCATAGCTACCGGTTGGTTGTAGACAGTCAGACCTATAAAATCACAGTTCTGAGCTGATATTTGAAATACGCTTTGATTCTTCGATTTTCTTACATATAAAACCCTGCAAAATTACTAGAAAACATCATAGTGAGGAATTTCATTAATAAAAATAATTTCTTATTAATTTCTTATATTAATCAACAAAATTGGATTACGTTTGAATAAATAAACTAAAATAATTACACTTTTCAAGTGTAATTAGTATATCATGTATTGAGAAAGAATCTAGTAACGTAAACAAGTAACAAGCCAGTAATGGTATACTCGTGATATGACAAGGCATGGTAATGGTCGTGATGAGTAGAAAATAACAAGATCCTAAAAGGGTAAGTAAATATAAGTAACATGAACCAAAACAAAACAAGTAACCCAAAAGATGATCTATTAAGCATGCAAAAGCATATATTGTATATCATTAGTGTCAAGGTGTCAGACGGATATGAGAAACAAGTTTGGATAGTGTATATACACGTACTTCACCAGACATGAATATGAGATAATAATCATGAACATGATCATATTAACATGCATTTGTGCACATAGTATCATGAACAAGGAAACACGTGCAAAACATTATGCATACAGTGTCATGGATATGTATACATGCACATATTTAGGGTAACAAGTATATATGTGTGCACATAGTCAGAACATGTATTAGTGCACATAGCAAGAGTAACAACAATGAATGATAGCATATACACCTGTACATGTGTATGCGTGCATGTGCGAACATGGCCAAGCCATGATTGTGTCGGGCAAGGTTAGTTGTTTTCGACGTCAGGAACAACGAACTTTCGGTGTCCAATATGATATGGATAGACTGAATCAAAAAATATTACATAGGAGGAAGTTGTAGGACTTAAGTAAACTTTTCAATAAATAAAAAATCGACTCAATCCGAGCTCGAATGTGAAAGATAGGACCAATTTTTTTAAAGATTGCTGAACACATGGCTTGGCGGTAAATGTTGGTTTTTCTAGCAAGGACAACAATTTCAAGGCTATTTTTCGCATGGGTAGCGACTGAATCAACAAAAATAATATGAAAGAAAATTCTAGTGCTTATAATCCTCTTTCCAATTAATCCTAAATGAGCTCAAACTGAGTTCTAATGAAGGAGATACAACTATTTTTGTAAGCCTATACTGCTATGGAACTGACAACACCTGATATTCAGAACAACTTCCATGTAATTCTTGATTGGGTCAACAATTGAATAAAAAAAATGGTTTATTCACAAAAATTATAGATTTTGAATTATTTTTCTAATGAATCTAAAAAGAGCGCAATCGGAGTTTTAGAACAAAAGTTATGACTGTTTTACCAAAGTCATTCTGCTTCTAAGTGCCAGGACCTGGTACAGTAGAATGTTAGAACTTCTTAGTAATTTTGACTAGCAAAAAGGCTTAATTAGAATTTGGTCTCTAAAAGAAAGTTGTAGTTCAATAAATTATCTTTCTAATAGTTCAAGAATGATTAATTGGAGTTGAGACAGAAAAGATCTGGATCTTTTATGGAAAATTGTTGAATAGCGCAGAATATAGACTGATACATGCATTAACATGGATGATATGGCATATACAATTAACTCATAATAAATACAATATTAAGCATTTATGATCTTGCATACTGATTACAGAATATGTCGGACCTCATAGGTGAAGAGTTTGTCCGCACACATACATGTCTACATGCTCATTTTGTTCAAGACATAAGCAAAAATCTAGAATATCGATATGAAACCCTATATTACAATAAAACTTGAAATTGAAGCCTATGTTTAAATAAAAGTTCTAATTTTAGTTATTTAACGTGACTCTTTTTTTCTTCAGTCAATCCATGGCAATTGAAATTGGTGTGATCTAGGATCGTTTTACATCATGGAAACTCAATGAATTCAATATGAGAGTGTATACTTGTGCCTTTTAGAGCCCAAATTGAAAAAGAACTGAATCAAATGATGAGCCTCCAAAGTAGATAAATTGCACTAGAATCAATCTTAAGATGGAAACTGGGTGCCGGAGAAGATAGCCTTGAGTTGGTGAAGAAGATTAGAGCTTAAGTGATGAGCAAAATTTCAGGAACAAGACTCAATTGGCTTTATGGTGGATTTTTTAAAGGATTTTTCAGGCTGATTTATTGGCAAATTTTAAGAGAAATATAGAGAAGGAAGTGGGGCATGGTCTCAATAGAAAGAAATGAAGAAGATAGAGAGCAACTTCTATATTTCAGAACTTTTCGAGTTAATTCAGCCAAAGTTAGCTGATCTATAAACTAAATGTCCATCAATTCCAAATAACTATAAAATTGCCTTTGGGGTCAAAACTATATAATCAATGGTCAAAGATGGCTGCGAGGTTAAAGTTGAAATGAGATAAAAGGATAAAATTGGAATTTAAAATTAAATGATTATCGGTATCGGTCCAAAAATCAACAGAACCTGAAAAATCATAGAAAAATATGGAACAATCCAAAATGATGAGATAAGAGATCCCCATTTTGCAGAATTTGGAATTGAAAACTAGAATGGAAGATATAAATCAATTTATTTTGTATCAGTGACTAACAATAATCGTTGTCCCGGACTGATACAAATGATATGAAAGAAACTAATATAAAGTTAGGGTATTAAGGGTTGTTACAATTATTGAACCGTACATTAACACACAAAAAATGTGCGAACAGAGACCTACAGGAAGAGGTTTACATGGAGTAACCTTGATTTTAGTTCTTGGAGAAATTTGAATTAGCAATGAAGTCATTTTATGGTTTGAATGATATAGTAGTTGATTTTGCCTGGAGAAATTGAAGCACTATCTACAGGCATGCAGATGCAGATAAAATTAATTTGATGGCATGCAATACCTGGTAATGATGAGTTGAATTATTCTTGTTAAGGCAAATGTTAAACCAAAAATTTACATATCTCATAGGCATTGAAGTTGCACCATACCTTATGCATGTGGATCAATACAATTCAAAACGAAGGACTTTCTGAGGCTTTACAAGGCAGGGTCCTCTTGGAACAGAGAGGGCTCTTTATAGACATGGAGAGAGGTGTGCATTGTTGTTGTTCCAGCATATACCTCAAACTTTGATGCGTTATCACAATTGTTGGTGTTCACCAATAATTGAAACTGTGGTCTCAGTTACACTTGTCTTTCTTGTATTCACTCTTCCCTCCTCTTTTTCTTCTCTTCTAATCAGATCCAGACTTGTTTTTTGTCAGTTCAATAATATGAGTAGATCATCGCTACTTCCTCCAGGTCTTCTTCCATATTTACATTGAAGTCAGTACATGCCATAGCCAACATTTTTGGCTGGGGGAAATTGTGCAGTCCCAACAAATAGTGTAATTAGAAAGTTGAAACATTTATTTTCTAGTCAATTAAATGAAATGAAAGATCTATCATAGATAACCCAATATTTTTGAACCACGTCTTGTATTAGTCTTATTATGCTCAATCAAACTGCTTCCTTTTCCAGTTGCTGAAGAGTAGTTGTGCACTTCGAAAATACAGAATCTGATATCTTAGTTCAGCTGCTATCAATGAAACAATAATTGGAATGTGAATTAAAATTTAGTAGGACAACTGATTTTGACTAGTAACAAGTATACTAAGTTTTAGCTGCATTGGACAGGACATCTTGACATATGTTGTGGTTATTTTAGAATTATTTCTTGACCGCATATGGTGTGATTTCTGTTCTTCCACTTCAACCTTCTATCTTGTTTTGCCCATTTATCTTGAGGATCTGCCCAATGGAGATAGAAGTCAGGACCTACAATAAAGGTCTTTTATTATGGTTGAAGGTTATTTTAGCAAATGACATCCACTTCCCAAGGGGGAAAACTAGACAACAAGTTCTTATCAACTAATCAAAACTTTCTATACTTCTCTCATAGAATCAAGCTGTGGACTCCCTCTCTCTCCTATGTGGATGTGGATGTGGGTGTGTGTTTTTATGTTCGGTGTGGGAATTTCTGTGGAAAAATATGACACAATTCCATGATGGCCTATCTCTAACCGTAACAATTAGATGTTTTGGACTTGATTCAAGCTATTTGTATTCAAATGATGCCCATTTGATGCACCAATGGTGGTAACAATTCAAGAATAAAATGAATAATACTACTGATTAAAATTATGAGTCTATGGTTGCTTTTTTTGGGTACATAATTTCTGGCAGTAGTTGACAGAGATATACTTATTTTGATTAAATATATGTGGAAGATAACAAATTGAAAATATCTGAATTGGACTTGGATTCTCTCTATATTATAGATCATGTTTCGAAAGTTTTGGCTATTACGGCTAACGCTGAGAAATAATTGTCAGTGGTGTTATGAGTTCTCTAAGTAAATATGAGATAAGAGCGTATGTTGATCACGCATGTTTATAGATCACATTAACCATGGTGATATAACCAGCAATATATAACTGGAGAAGCCAAAATCTGCTTAGCTGAACAGAAAAGATAAGCATTATGGTTAACCCAAATAATCTAGTATCTTTCTTCTGTAAAATCTCAATTTCGATCCCGCAAGGATACTAATTATGTTATTGCTTCTCAGTCTGACTAGAACTGGCAATGGTCAAATCGAGTTCTCTAAAAACTTGACTGATTTGTTCAGGTGGTGTATGATGATGGTAGCATAAATGTTAGGATTACACTTCATTTGTTCATAAGATGGTGATGCAAGATAGAAGCCCAATTAGAGTTCGTGAAAGGGGAAATTAGAGTTTGATGGTGAAATTTTGGGATTTTGGTAGATTTAGGGAAGAACATATTAGGATTTGGGTCTCAACACCCTAGTGAATCCATGTCCCATTTTAATGAATTCACGAAGAATGATTTTCAAAAGAGTAACAAATCAGTATTCTAGGGCTTCAATTTCAGTATTATATCATATCTGCCCAAAAGTTTTATTTGTAAACATTATTAATAGAAAAAAAAAATAAAATTTAGTAAAATCCCTAACACTAAAATTAAATTTTAGAAGATTTTTAACAATAAAATCTAAATCATATACAATCTCTAATCAGACATGGCTTTTGTTATTCCTATTAATTCTCCTTGGATTCAAAACATTCATTCGCGATGAATGCAGAGATAAAAAATGTCAAACATATCTGAGTTGAATAATTAGCACCCTCCCACGAAGTATCTCAATTATGTCGTGGTGATGGTCAAAGAACCGTTCCATAAGCGTCAATTCTGAAATCAAAGTGGTGGAGATGGAACTAGCCTTTGTGGAATCAGTTTCGGACGATAGTAAATTTGAAAGGCACTTGCAACATTTATAGTTGAACTGATATAAAGATCCCATAAAATATCCATGATAGTTGGTAGTTGAACTGATATAGATATCTGTATATTGAGCATGCAGTTTCCTCACAATTTCTGGAGGGAACCTCCCAAAGGAACCGAAACTAAATCATCAACACAAATTTATGCATATATTGGATATGCAGCAAATTTGTACTCATAGTAAGTTACTTTCTGTCTAGAGATCTCATCATGCATAACAGATAAATACAATACAATAGACTCATGTGATAGAACACGTGGTAGAACTCCAAAAAAGAGATATATGGGTTTCTAGGGGCATACATCACTCACCGCAAATGATATAACATCACTACACTCTATGGGAACCTGATGAATCCCATAAGAAAATTTCAAAGGCTTTCTAGAAAATGAAATACTAGGAGTGACCTACCGAACCATAGGAAGGAATCTTAAAGTCTCACTAGCGGTAATACTAGCATCAATTATTTCATACTCGATCTCTTCCTCTATCCTAGGTTTTGAAAGTAAACATCTAGTGTCATGTGAGAGTGCACTAGACTCCACTAAGGCATCCCGAACACCATTTGTACTCTCCTTGTAAACAAGGATCTCAGTAAGAGTATGCGTATCAAACTTGATCTCAGTAAGAGTATGCGTATCAAACTTTGCTAACTCATAACATTATCACCGTAACCACATAACAAAGGGTTGTATTGACAACAAGAATAGGTGTACTAGATTCTAATAATGGATCATCAACGATACTAGTACTATCCTTAGGAAACTAAATATTCTAATAAACTCTCGAATCATTAGTACGATAGTAGGCATGATATAGTGTGTTAACTCTGAGGAGCATTCATAGTTGTAATGTCAATATTTTCTCCACTTGGAATACTTAATTGAGGTGCACTGAGAAATAAAGTGTACATATTCCTCACACTTAAGAGTATTATATTCTAGCATTTGGAGTTAATCTCTTTTTCAACTTATATATGAGACCATTCTTATAACATGGAGGAAGGTACTCTATAAATTATGTTTCGTTTCTTTCGGTGAATTTATAGGTTTCCTATCATGTGACTCACAAACTATCACCAATGATGTCAAAATTGTTTTGACTTGTTGCACTAATCTTCTAGTAAATTAAAACTTACGCCTGCCAAATATGTCATAACAGTCGAAGTACCACTCCATATCAACCAACCAGTCAATCAAATTCAGAGAGATGAATAACCATCAAGTATAGAATCTCTAAGCCAAAACTTATCTTCTAATATCTCACAAACAACAGGCAAATTATAGGTAAATTTTGACCTATCTGACCCTAGATGACGACTAAATCATGTGGTAACGTGGGACATGTTAATGACATAACCTTGTATTAACCATGCAGTACAAATCAATCAAATATGCAGATGATGGTGCAAAATTCTAGATTCCAGTAAACTAAATGCATGCACTAAAAAATCGATTAAATTCTCCAAATAGCTCAATTGCTAATTATGCAAATGATATGCAATCCTAACTTGACGAAAAATAACAAGCAATTATGTAGATTACTAGAGTGAAGCAATTGACCATGTTGTTAACAAACTAGTTCAATTCAATAATATTTGCAAAGAAATTAGCAATTGAAAATTCAGCTCAAGTCAAATTTCAAGAGGGGTGAGTAGTTCACACTTGAGTATGAACTTCAACAGGTTTGTTGGGTTCCTTGTGCAAATTCTAAATCCCACAACCAGCTCAGAAATTTGCTCAGAATTATCATTGTACGACTTTAGCACGTATCTAACGCGAATTAGACTTCAATTGGCTTCAAAATCACGTTTAAACATATAAAGGGTCCATTTTGCTCTTAACAGGTCTATATTTGTTGCGAGTTGAGTTCTGACTAGAACTAGAACTGTAGAGGCGTCGTTGAAGTGATTCGGGTTAGATCTTGATTGGCTTAGGTCAGGTCGAGTGCTGATGCTGGCGAGTCTAACAAGTCACAACCCAAATATGCAAAGCCACAACCTGAAAGAAGATTTGGGCAATGTTGATAGCAATGATAGTTCGACGCTGCCGGATCTAGGCAATGTTGGGTTGGTGAACTTGTTGGAGCAGCAAAAAGATTTCGGCGAGGATCTGGTCAGGTTAGAGGATCCCAACGATGCGAACTCATCTGGAGAAGACTCGACTAGGAAGGCGACGGCAAGGGGGAGACATTGACAAGGGTGCAAGGTGATTAGGGGCTACCAAAGTTTGCTCAGGGAGGCGAGGGCTGTCAGTGAAGCTTCATGGAGTTTGGACGAGGTTGCAGGAGTTGAGGATGGCGGTGAGATTGAGGCAAGGCAATGACTATTGAAGGATTTGGCGATGAACTAGGATGTTCAATTACGGAGGGTGACGATGACGTTATCACTATTCTCGTTGAAATTGCCATTTGGAGATGGAGTGCTGGGGTAAGGAGGGGGTGGGCCTATTTCGATGTCAACTAACAAGAGGTCGTGGGAGGTGATCGACATGGCATTGTGGGCGAGATTCGACTCTGGGGTTTCGGACAGGCTGCGGATGATCAGAGAATGACAAGAGTCTTCAGAGATTAATTCGACGGAGGCGCCAAGTGGCTATAGTGATCAGGCGTCGATGAACTCTAGTAAGAGCGGCGGGGCTTTGGAGTTGTTAGGGTATGTGGGGTGTGGGGAGACCTCATAGTGGCCACAGATCTAACCAGAGACGAATAATAGAGGATTTAATTGAGTAGCATGGAGGATGGTCGTGATCCTACGACCGAAGTTGAAGAAATGACTGTATGAAGATCGCGGGCATTGGAAATTGATTGCATATTTTATCGATGTGGTGAGCCCTTATTGGCATGTGACGACGTTGAAGATGATGATATGGGGTTATTATCAAAGATGAAATTGTGCTGATGTTGATCGAAATTTTGATTTGTGTTTTTCCAATTTTTTTCTCTTTTTTCACTGGTTTCTTATCACTCCTTTTGTTTTCTTATTTGTTCTTTTTATTTCTTTTTTTGGAACTAAAACCAAAATCGAAAATAGAAAAGAGACGAAAGAGGAAGGAGATGAAGATGGAATTTGAGCTATATGATACAAATTTGACACAGGAATGGGTCCAATTAGGGTTTGTGGAAAGGACAAGGGTTTCAAGGTGGAATTTGGGGATTTTGGTAGATTTAAAGAGCAACAAATTAGGATTTGGGCCTTAGCATCCATGTGAATTAACGCTCGCTTTCAATGTGTCCACGAAAAATGGTTTTCCAAGTAGTAACAGATCAGTATGCTAGAGTTCAATTTTCGATAGCATATCATTATCTGTTTGAAAGTTCTGTTTACAAGTTTTATTAATGAAAACAAACAAAATATAGTAAAATCCCAAATAATAAAATCAAACCTTAGAAGATTTTAACAATAAAACGTAAATCGAATAAAAAACCTAATAAGATTGGACCTTTGTTAAAAATCCCTAATTAGATATGGTCATTATTATCAAATCCTTAATTTGATTTGTTTTTTATTATCCCTATTAGACAAGGTATCACTAAGGTGTAAATGGACATGATTTTATTCGGCTCTGTGTGCATTCGGATCTAAAATTTTCCAAATATGGTAAAGATTTTGTTATTGATTAAGTGTGGTTACGTATATGGTATTGCTTGTTCTTTTTTGCTTGATGCATATTCATATTGAATATAAGTGAAAATACAACTAAAATCCAAATAAAATTGTAACGCCCCATTTTCCGGAGGGATACGAAAACGGAGTGCGTTACCGGCGGGCACGTGTAAGTCAACGTGCACGAGGCCTATAAGTATGCAAAAAAAGAAATGAATGGAACTGAATACTCGTTATCAACCAGGATCTCGAAAGTTAGTCTACTGCCATATAAAAGAGAAGATTCTAAGTTTTAACAAATATGGTAAAGTATAAAAAATCATATTTTTATTTTTCTAGAATAATCATAGAGATTTTTGTATAGAGATATTATGTTTTTAAGTTTTAACAAATCAAGATTCTAAGTTAACCATAAACAATTAGAATTAGAAATAAAACATGAGAGGGGATGTGATTTTACTTGCCTTGATAGGTTAAGGAAGGTAAGGCTATTTTGAGGCTAAAGAACTTCTCTTTTTATTCTTTTTCTCCTATTTTCTTCTCTTTTCTTCTTCTTCTTCTTCTCTTTTCTTCTTCATCTCTTGAGTTAGAGTAGAAAAAAATAAAAGGAAGAAATAAATTAAAAATAAAGGAGAGAAAACAAATGAAATGAAGGAAATGAAAAGATATAATAAAGGAGGGATATGGAGGATTAGATGATGGTTTGTCATACTTGTCCAAAGGACAAACATGGTAAAGTAAGGTGTGGGTGAATAAAACAAAATAGGTATAGGACAAATGAATACTAATAATAGATTATTAGAGTTGTTTAAAGTTATAATTTCAAATTAAACTAACCCAAAAAAAGTCAATCTTCATTTTTACAAGTCAAAAAAGAGAGACTAGTAAAAATATGTGCAGGACCCACCGGTGATTAAAATAATATTATTTTAAGTGACTATCTTAAAAATTTTAAGAAAATCACAAAAATAAAGAAAAAGAAGACAAACACAACACATTCATTTTGGGATTAATCTGATATCAAGAATGTAAGTTATGATAAAGTTAGGTTATTACATCCTACCCTCCTTACAAAAAAATTTCGTCCTCGAAATTTAATTTTTTTTTTTACTGATTGGAGTAGTAAGATATCAATCAATTGATAAGAATTTGATTATTGAGAAAATAGTTCCAATCATAATATAATTGAAAACTAACTTGTCATACTATCTAAACTAGTGGGATAAATAATCAAAGATATATGATGGAAAAAAAAATATCATAAGTCTCACTTATTAAGATACTTGCGAATAGCTGCAATAATTGCCTGCAAATCAATTATTGCCACGCCAATAGATAAGACTCATTATAGCGAAAGCATATGATTTTAGTCGAAAATCAACTATGGAGTATCTCATAAATCCGCTTGCTATAGTTCTAATGAAAGACTGTAATTGTTGTCGACTGAGAATAAACCTCTATAATTACCACGTCAACTCAATAGGACTCGAACAGCAGAAATACAAGACTAGGTACATAGAAAATCAAAAGATATATATGGTATGGATAAAAGAAGAAGGCAAGATAGAAAATTAACTAATAATAGAACCAAGATAAGATTTCAGATCAAAAAAATTTTGGACATGTTTATATCTGGCAGTAGTCCTAAAAACATCTTAAATTAACCTAGATCTCTGATACCATTCTGTAACGCCCCATTTTCCGGAGGGATACGAAAACGGAGTGCGTTACCGGCGGGCACGTGTAAGTCAACGTGCACGAGACCTATAAGTATGTAAAAAAAGAAATGAATGGAACTGAATACTAGTTATCAGCCAGGATCTTGAAAGTTAGTCTACTGCCATATAAAAGAGAAGATATACATGTCTAAAATAAGCAGCAATAAGTACAATACTGATACAAAAGTTAGAAATAAAGTCCCAAAGGGGTGATACATACCAAACCAAAAATACAAAAGCGGAGGCCTATAAATCTATTGCTGCTCGGTCTGCTCTAGAAAGTACGGATCATGCAGGGGCGGATCCTCGCTCACATCTTCAGTACCTGAGCGTGTGGGGGAACTCAGAGTCAAACCCGGCAAGTAAAATAATAAGAAGTACGGAGCGTGTAATATAAACAAATATGTAAGATATGGGTGTGGATATGAAACTATGCGCATATATGGAAAATATTAAATGATCAAGTAATGATATCAAGAAAGAATGTACATGCTATCAAGTATGGAGACTAATGGTGAATAAATAGACTTGTATGGTAGGGAGCATGCAATATGTACTAATAAGTAAAATATGAATTGATATAAAAAGCATATGCACATGCATGGTGAAGAAATAGATCTGTATCGTATGTGATCGATATCAAGTACGGAGACTAATACATATCAAGTCTAGGTTAATATCATATTTTATCTTATATTTTGAACTAAGTGGTGAATAAATGACTCGTATGTGATCAATATCAAGTACGGAGACTAATGCATATCAAGTCTAAATTAATATCATATTTTAGTTTATATTTTGAACTAAGTGGTGAAGAAATGACTTGTATGTGATCAATATCAAGTACGGAGACTAATACATATCAAGTCTAAGTTAATATCATATTTTAGTTTATATTTTGAACTAAGTGATGAAAAAATGACTCGTATCAGAAAGTACCCGTGCATACCGGGATCGGCCAAGATGCTGGTGCTGAACCAGCCGTGTCGCTAAGCACTCAAGCAGATACCAATTACTGAGTAATCGGTCGTCCCATCAACATGGACTAAATAAGAGATGATGGCTCAGTACCATCCGGGCGCCCCCGCGGATGGGCCCCTATTTCGGTTGCGCAACCTATCCTAAACCTTTCACGATACAATATTTGTCCACCCTTTAGTTCTCCCATAACCCAAGATTTCAAGTTATATTACATGCAAATCAATCCGGAATATGATAAACTAATCATGTCAAGATTAATACATATACATGTCTAGTAACAAGTAAGATGTGGTCCATGTCAGAATCAAGTTAACAGGCAAGTTAGGATCCATGGTACCATCAAGACATGTGTATATACTAACAAGGAAAATCCGGAATATTTTCATGTATCTTGTACAAGTAATTAGTATGTATATGTGGAAGTAAATATGATGGAATGTCAAAATCAAGTTAACAGGCAAGTCAAGATCCATGGCACTATCAAGACGTGTATGTACTAATAAGGAAAGTCTGGCATAATTTCGTATATGTTGTACAGGTAACTAGTATGTATGTGTCAATGCAAGTATGATGGAGTATAAAATGTTAGAATTAATGTTATGAAAATGATCATGTATGTAAACTACACATAAATACAAGTATACATATAAATACATATGTGAGTATTAAGATGTAAAGATACCTAGGATGATCATATATGTGAATCATGCATATACAATTATGCATATAAACACATATATAATTTCATGTATGTTGTACAAATTACTAGTATGTATATGTTAAGGCAAGCATGATAGTCATAGAATATTAAAATGTGTTATGTAAATAATGATCATGTATGTAAACCATGCAATACAATTATGCATATAAACACATTAGGCAAGTGGGTACTAAATTTGTAAGGATAGGAATTAAATAGGCTTAACACTTTTATAACAATTAGTTTAACAACATATTGATTTTCTAAATTCTAGTATGATTTCATAGTATGGAAAGTAACAAATTTGTTAAATCTTAGACATGTATATATATATGTATATATTTAAACATGGATTAGCATAGAAAGAATTATGACCTAATATAATATCTCGTATGAAATAAAATATTTTAACAATTTAATGTAGAAACTTATTTATTTGAAATCTTCTTTTTAAAACATGATTATGAATACATACATATATATATATATATATATATACTTATGTTCTAATAGCAAGTGGAAAATGATTTAAAAATCATTGCATTATATATAAAGAACTTATATGGAAAATTCAAATGTATATCCAAATATGATGAATATTCATAAAGGTAGTATTTTTATAATTTAAAAATAAAGCATATAGTTTAACTTTACAACTTGTAGTTTAAGAATGAGAGATTATAAATAAAATGATAAATTCGATATATAAACATAGGGTAAAGTATAAAAAATCATATTTTTATTTTTCTAGAATAATCATAGAGATTTTTGTATAGAGATATTATATTTTTAAGTTTTAACAAATCAAGATTCTAAGTTAACCATAAACAATTAGAATTAGAAATAAAACATAAGAGGGAATGTGATTTTACTTGCCTTGATAGGTTAAGGAAGGTAAGACTATTTTGAGTCTAAAGAACTTCTCTTTTTATTCTTTTTCTCCTCTTTTCTTCTCTTTTCTTCTTCTTCTCTTTTCTTCTTCTTCTCTTGAGTTGGAGTAGAAAAAAATAAAAAGAAGAAATAAATTAAAAATGAAGGAGAGAAAACAAATGAAATGAAGGAAAGGAAAAGATATAATAAGGGAGGGATATGGGGGATTAGATGATGGTTTGTCATGTTTGTCCAAAAGACAAGCATGGTAAAGTAAGGTATGGGTGAATAAAACAAAATAGGCATAGGACAAATGAATACTAATAATAGGTTATTAGAGTTGTTTAAAGTTATAATTTCAAATTAAACTAGCCCAAAAAAAGTCAATCTTTATCTTTACAAGTCAAAAAAGAGATACTAGTAAAAATATGTGCAGGACCCACCGGTAATTAAAATAATATTATTTTAAGTGACTATCTTAAAAATTTTAAGAAAATCACAAAAATAAAGAAAAAGAAGACAAACACAACACATTCATTTTGGGATTAATCTGATATCAAGAATGTAAGTTATGATAAAATTAGGTTGTTACAAAAATTAGGATAGCCTATAGGTTATTATATTGATATTATTTTTAAAAAGGCAACAGATTGATAACACTTGATCCAATCTCATATCGTGGTTTTGAATATCGGCTATAGTGAATATGATCAGAAAAATTTCCATAGCAGATATTATTTATCGGAAATAAATGGAGATAGTTAGCAAATATTGAATATTAATAAAGGACTGTAAATATACATGTCCTCATATTTTAAATCAAATATGAATAAGACAATACACGCATATGTTATGGAAAACTACATAAATCATTATATATAATATATTTGTTTAGCTTTTACTAACTTCTATGACTTGCATTAAGCCCATGAATCCATAGTCGCTAACTATTTATAGAATCTTCACAAATGCTACATTTTAACATTTCTTGAGTTGGGCTTGACCTGAAATTTTTTTCACTCAATAACAATAATCCAATAATAGTGGATTTTGAGTGCCTTTTTGAATTCGTGATTGTGCCTGCTACATCAAATTTGACCCACTATTTTTCCATGACTAAAAATGATAAACGCTATGGAAGGTGTAATATTTTAACGGTTAGGGTCCAATATGCTATTTTGGCTGCTATATCCGACATAGTAACGCTTTTTAAAATACTGGCTCGTACCTATTGATACTTACTCACACTATTTTATTATAAAATTTAGAGTATTAAATATTATGAACACCACTTGTGATTTCTAACATAAATATCCATTATCTTTTTCGGATCAGATACTTATCCATGGATATCCATATCAGATTTATTTCTGATTGATGCACATGACAATGAATTTCACATTTATCAATGATCCGGACCCGAATTCATATTGAGACCATAAAACAAATATGGATATGGATTCATATATATCTCGCTCCATTTGCACCCCTAGGTATCACTTATGAGCATATGTGATTAGTTTCTGAAGGGGAATTTTTGATCAGCGACTGAAACAAAATAATTTCTTTAATTATTTGATTTTTTGTTTTTTTGAAGACTTCGTTAATAGTTGGCCAATTTTCAGCAATGTTCCCATATTTCATTACTACAACACTATCCGTTGTGGTTTTTTTCAGCTGTCAATCACCATCTGTAACCATGCTTACATTTTGGTTGCCTGTTCTCAAACAACGGAACTTTGAAGTGATTGTTGAAGTTTCTTTTTATTGGTAACTACTGTTATGTTTGATATTTCTATAATAGTCAGATCTGTAAAATATGATCAATGATTTCTTATTCTTTCTAATTCAATGCTAACTATGGCCAAGTACTAGATTTTCTCCATATATTACCCTTTGAGCTCTCTATGTATCTCGTTCTTTTGTTTTTTTTTTTTTTTTTTTTTTTTTTTTATAGTATTTCATGGTCTTTTATTTACATATTGTATTAGGGCCTAACCCAATATATTAAACACAGTAAATTTGTGCAAATCCAAGTCTTATTATTATTTTTTTTTACCCAAATGAGTCGTCTGAGTGTAAGTCTTTAATATGTTTGTTTCTTATGTTCCAGGTAGCTGCTGGAGGCACACATTCTGTGGTGCTAACGGAAGATGGTTATGTATGGACTTGGGGCCAGCCATGGCCTCCTGGAGATATGTATTTATCTTCTCTTCCTCTCTTACATTTTTTTGTCCCAAACCTGTCTTCTGTTCCCCATAATGTATGGATTCATTATTTATCAGTAAGCAGATTTCCACTCCTGTACGGGTACAAGGTCTTGAACAGATAAGGTTGATAACAGTTGGTGCTTTTCATAACTTAGCACTTTCAGAGGATGGGGCATTATGGGCATGGGGAAGTAATGAATATGGCCAGCTCGGAACTGGGGATACCCAGCCAAGATCACAACCTATTCCAGTTCAAGGGCTATCCGGTCTCACATTGGTGTGTACTCCGTACTGAACAAGCTGCTTTTTTCTGTTGAGCTTCAGGATATCACATAATCAAGTGAGAGGGAAAATAGCTAAATAACCATTGTCAACTAAAGTTTATGTATATCTTCTTCCAGATAAAAACTGTGACAATATACTTTAGTTCGCAGTAATTAATCCTTGTTTCGTGTGTTCCCTAAGTGTCTTCCATTAATTGATTCTCTGACAAAGGAAGGTTAAGTCTGGTTTAATTACTTTCAGATCAGGTTTTTTGGGAAAAGAAAGGGATACTTGGCATATTTCTCAACAACACTGTCACTTGCTCACTTAGATTTCTACATTGTGTAGTTTGCGATCAGCATATTCCTTATGTTCACATCTGAAACTATGAGGAAGTTGAATATATGCTAAATGTCAAGAGTTGATATTACCTTTATTACGAGGGCAATTGGCCAGTCTATAACCTTATGTTCACATCTGAATCTATGAGGAAGTTGAATAGATGCTAAATGTCATGAGTTGATATGTAACGCCCCGTTCCTCTCTAAGTACGGAACGGAGTGCGTTACCAGCGGACATGTGTAAGTCAACGTGAATAAGACCTATAAGTATGTAAAAGTAGAAATGAATAGAATTAAAATACTAGTCATCTACTAGGATTTTGGAAGCCAGTCTACTGCTATATTAAAGAAGATATACAACATGTTTAAAACAAAAGCAACGAGTACAGTACTGATGCAAAAGTTGAGAACTAAGCTCTCAAAAGAGTGATACATACCTAACCCAAAAATATAAAAGTGGAGGCCTAGGAATTTATTGCTACTCGGCCTACTCTATAAAGTATAGATCGTGTAATGGCAGATTCTCACTTATATCTTCAGTACCTAAGCATGTGGGGGAGCTCAAGTTCAAACTCGGCAAGTAAAACAAATAAGATAGGAATTTTGCAACATAAACTAACAATTAAAATATGAATGTTGATATAAAAAAGTATATGCGCATATATGGAAAATGGTAAATAATCAAGTAGCAAAGTCAAGTAGGGATATACATGCATATCAAGTCTAAATTAATATCTTATTTTATTTATGAACTGATTGGTGAAGAAATAGACTCATATCATAAAAGTACCCTTGTATATCCGGAATCCGACTAAGATGCTGGCACTGAACCAGCCGTACCGCTAAACATTTAAGCATATACCGATACTAAGTAATGGATCGTCCCATCAACGTAGACTAAACAAGAGATGATGGCTCAGTACCATCCAGGCGCCCCGTGGATGAGCCCCTATTTCGATTGCGCAACCAATCATATACCTTTCACAATGCAATATTTGTCCATTTTTTAGTTCCCCATAACCCAAGGTTTTAAGATATATTACATGGTCAAGATTAACACATATTATGTTTATCATGAAATCAGTATCCGAGTAACAAGTAAGATATGATTCATATTATAATTAAGTTGACGAGCAAGTTAGGAATAATGACAATATCAAGACATGTCTAAATATAAATCAAGGTAATCGGGTATATTGTCATGTATCTTATACATGTAACTAGTATGTATACGTCAAGGCAATCATGATTGAGTCATAAAATGTTAGAATGAGTGTTATGGAAATAATAATCATGTATGTAACTGCACATATATACAATTATGCATATATGAACACATATGTAAGTAGGTATTAGAGAGTAAGAATACATATTGAATATATTCGACACTATTATGACCATTATTTTATCAATATGTGAAGTGAATTTTTCAAATCTTCCAAACTTTCATGGTATGGAAAATAACAAATTTATTAGACCTTCTAAATATATATATTTTTCAAGTAAAAATGGATTAACATAAAAAGGATTATGACCAACATAATAACTTATCTAAAAGAAATATTTTTACAAATTAATTGTAAAAGCTCATGTGAAACCCTCTCTTGAAAATATGATTATGAATAAATATATACATATATTATATAGAAATTTTCTAATAGTAAGTGGAAAATAATTTTAAATCATTGCATTAAACACGAAGAAGTTATATGGAAAATTTTAAATTTTTATCCAAATATGATGAACATTCACAAAGGTGGCATTTTTATAATTTAAAAATAGAGCATATAGTTTATGTTTAAACTTGTAGTTTAAGCATGAGAGACCATAAATAATATTATAAATTTGATATATAAACATAGAGTAATGTGTAAAAGTCATATTTTTATATTTAGCGTGGTCATAGAGATTTTTGTATAAAAATATTATCTTTCTAAGTTTATTTCATTAGTCTTGATGGGTGAGAAGATAATCCTATCTTGATGTAGCTAAGTATCATCTTCTCTCGTTCTCCTGCTTGTTTTAGTGGTGAGAGAATGAGAGAGACAAATGAAGAAAACCCATATGAAACATAAATGAAGGAAAAGTGAATTGAGTGAAAGTGGTAATAAAGAGTACTAAAGGCATGCCCTCCCATTAAAGAAGTTGCTAGTAGTGCTTCTAGTCCAAGGACAAGTATGATAAAAAGGTAAGGCAAGAGTTTGACTTTGATTTAGTATAATATATATAATGTTAACATATACATATAATTATATAAACAAACAAGGAGCATGATACCCCGACTACTATCGTGTGTATCCTTTGCTTTCTTATTGACTTAAATATCAAATTTTTGTACTACTAAACATCCTAATTTATTTTTCCAATGAGAGAATAACTAAATCAAACATCTTGTTTGCAAATAACTCTTGATTTTTAAATATTCCAAGATATCCCTACTTTGCAGAAAAGTCTCATGTGCAAGATACATGTGACCTTTTAAAAATGACCTATTTGCACTAGAATCCATCCTATTAGCTTACTATGACGGAATTAGGCACAAACTTGGAGATGAGGAAGAGAGAGAGAGAGACAAAAAACACAGAATAATGGGGTTGAATCGAGAGGGATCTCAACTTATGTCCTAGGGTAGAATGGCCTTTCCGCGAGCTCTATATTAATAAAGAAGAGATTACAACCACTCAAAATTAACTCTCTTATGGAGTTATGGGTTCCCTTGATCGCTTAGGAACCCGTCTTCTCTTGTGGAGGTTGAAGGCTATTATAGGTTTTGATGAAGGAGTTATGGCCGATCTTGAAATCTTTTCTTTTCATGTATTCAGATAGATGTGATTCCACTATAGTTACTATGGTAGATTTGGTAAGTGTTTGACTTTACACAGGAATCAGTTGCCTTCTAAAACATATCTTAGGCTTGTGGGCTTTTTGCCTATTGGGACTCACTATGGACCTAACTTGTGCAAATTTATATGTCAACAGAGTCCCACACTCCCGAGTTCGGTCCACCAATCTCTTGGAGTAGCCTCCAGCTCTTCCAACTTAATTTGTCTTGGAGGCAACCTATTGCACTATTGAGGGTTACCTGGCTTTAGCTCGTTGGAGTGGATGGATGGTCGAGATCCCTTAGTATTTTAGGCATTAAATTGCCTCTTTAATTATTACCTTGATAATTGTGGAGGTACTATTTTGACAAATATGAAAAATTTGGTAACTGATGCATGAAGATTGCATCACATGCATTGTGAATGCCTCAGGTACCGCCTCTGGATCTGCATGTCAGATCGTACGATCATTATTCACAGCCTATTGGATTCTGCCAATCGTATGCCTGAGGTGACATCGAGGAGACAAAATGTGTCTTTTATTCTCATCTTGTCATATCAGGTTTTTAGCCCTAGGGTAGGTTCTATGCATTTTGGGAGGAGCCTCTATTTGGCGTACTATGGATGGAAGGACTGTTTCAAAAATGGGTGCGGTGGAATTGGGCACACCGCTTGTTGTCCAACATTGATGTTGTCAAGTGGATATCAAGTTATGCCTTGAAGTGGGTCATCCGATGAATTCCTTATTTGGTTCCCCAGAGGATCTAGCATAAGTCGCTTAATTCTCATCTATTTCTCATTTCTCAACAGAAATAAAGAGGCATTACAAGCTTTCTTGCCTCATGGAGGTTAACTCCCACCTTGGAGACTTTGGGATCCAAGAGATCTTCAAGTGCTTCGCTTGAGCTCTAGCAATATGGAGTGAAAGGACTCCTCGGAAGCTCAGCCTTCACATGTGGGTCAGTTCAATTTGGCTAAAAGAGCATATACTTGGAGTAAGAGCAACTTTAGATCTGCTATGGTTGTTGAGCCTTCTTTCTTAACTTGGAGTAATTGTATTTCGTCTTTGAATTATAATGTTTCATGAACTTTTGCTTGAACACTGTGTAATCAGCCTTTTGAGCTTTTGTCTGCAAAGTAATTGCACTTCTGTTGGACTGACGGTTCCGAGACATTCATTGACGTCAGAGGTAGCAGCTCGTCGGACTTTGACTTTGGCAGGCAGATTTCACTACCTCTCCTCCTTTAGCAGTGAAAGCTGTGGACTGAAAGGATAAATGTGACAAAGAAGTCGAGCGAAGGGATTCTCCTTCCATCTGAGAGACAGTCCCGAGCTCGATTGTAGTAGCACCAAGCGATGAGTTTTGCGAAGTAAAAAGCGGAAAGCACAATGAGTGCTTCCGGGGTGGGAAGCACGAACGGATCTCACCTGGAACTGACCAGCACGTTAGGGCCTTCCTTCCCTTCCCCACTCACCGCCCGTCGGAGGCATATGAGACAGACTACGCACGGAAAGCTTTAGCAAGAGGGCTAATAACCTCGATCACTCATTCAGCAACACTCCAGTTGCTTTACTAAACGTATGACTAAAATAATTAAGTCGGGAGCATAGAGTTGAGTATTGCTACGACATAGAGTTGACCTCATCCTGAATCTAAGCTGGGTGTTTGCCAAATATTTGATAGATGTAAGCCTGAAATAACTCAGGAGCATAGAGTTGGGCTAGGCATTTCGCCAAGTATTTATTGAGCAGAGGGCCAAGAAGCTCAGTACGACACAAAGTGGATTTGGATATCTGTCAAATACTTCTTGATCATTCGCCAAAGCAATGGACATTGCTTGGGGCCGAGTTGTTTGCCCGGTGAACTCCCATTCTTACAGCTTGACTGTCAAGCTGTGGACAGCGAGTGCCCCGAGCTAAGCCTCGAGTCTCGAACAGGTTATTGGCTTGTTGGAAGTTTTGGCTATTTGAGCCCCATTTGGGTTATAAGGCCTTTTTAGATCCTTCATTCTGAGGACCGACAGCCTACATCGTTAACTTTCATCGAATGTTTTTAGGTGCTCGGGGGTATATTTGCCGAGTAGGTGGACATTTGGCCAAATAGGTAGACATTTGTTGCATGAGGGCTTTTGCTAAGTAGGTGGAGTTTTGTCAAATAAATAGACATTCGTTGCGCATGGCTTTCGCTGAGTAGGTGGGCTTTCACCGAATAAATGGACATTCATCGCATTTGAGGACTTTCACCAAGTAGGTGGATTTTTACCGAATAAATGGACATTCGTCATATACAAGGACTTTTATCGAGTAGGGAGGGTTCACCGAATAAATGGGCATTTATTGTATATGAGAGCTTTTGCCTAGTAAATTATCGTATAAGAGCAATATACTATTGACAATATTTATTTTATTAAATAAGAAAACAAAGGGAGTTTTTATTTAATGGACCAAATATTTACTTGAGTGTAGAGCCAGGGCACTAAATGGGCATGGCACCATGTGCTTGCAGGACATAAGGCTGAATACTTTATTGGACACATTGCCAGACGGCTACTAGCTTCCCTCTTTAGGGAGGTTACACTTTATAGTATAACCTTTTTACCTTGTTGGATCAACTCGATCGTCCTGTCGACTAGGGGTTTTGTGGGAGGGCTAGCTGACTGTTCCTTCGCCTTTTTTTGTCAATGAAGTTCTTAAAATGATCTTGTTGAATGAGATTTTCGATATCTTTCTGGAGCTAGTGGCAATTTTTGGTGCCATGCCCGACATTCGATGATACTCGCATAATTGTCGGGAAGTCCTCTTATCCATAGGCGTTCTAATTAGCAGTGGTGGTCGAGAGAGGAAGCTCTCTTTCTGAATTTGTTTCAGAATCTGGGCTCGAGGTGTGTTCAGGGGCATATATTTGCCGACTTTGGTATTTTCTCGACAAGGATCGTAACAACGTTTCGAAAGGCTCTATCTGTGCACTTTAGACTTCTTATCAACGGGTTTCTTTGCCCTCTTGGAATCTTGGTTTTAAAAAGTAAGCTCAAGTTCCACTAGTTTGACTTACTTTTCAAACTAATCGAGGAGCTTGAGCAACAAATTGGACTCGCATTACTCGGTGGAGTTTTGAGGCCCAGTATGGCTCATCATGCCAATTGGGGTGTTATCGGAGGAGCTTTCTTCGATCTGGAGCTTTTCCTTGTTAAAACACTTCAAAAACTCGTAGAGTGACTGTTAGGAGCTTGTTCTACTCCGAGGAGGGACGCAACACTTCTCATGGGGATCTTATGCGCAGCAAACTGTTGAGTAAACTCGCTACCTGCTTGGCAAAAATAGTAAATGTACCCATAAGAGAGATCATTTTACCAGCTCGTTGCTCCCTTCTCCAAAGTTATGGATAAGGCTCTGCAGAGAATTTCTTCTGCGGCGCCTTGGAGTTTCATCACAGTACGATAATTAGCGATGTGGTAGATGAATTTAACATACCATCATACTTCTAGCCCAGTTTTAGGAGTTCGAACCCGAACTCTCTCTCAAGTGTGGCTTTGACAAGGGGTTCGTGCTTTTTGAACTCAGAGTCTTAGTCTTTGCAAGCTCTCTTGCGGAAGGCTGAGATCGACTCCCCTTCTCCATTATCTCGGGGTTGCTTTGATGATTCAGAATGTGGGTTGGTGTCTCTGATGGTGGCAGATCGCCTCGGTTACCTTAGTCCTTGAGTGAATTATTCGGGCCCGCTGTGGGCTGGGAGATCAGTGTTTCTTCTCTATTAGTCTGCTTAGTTAGGGCATTCGTCAAGACTTGGCTAAGAGTATCATTGTGTTGGGCGAGTTTACGGAGTTTCTCACGAGGGCGGTGGCTTTCAGGTCCTCAACTTCGTGCAATATGTTTGTAATCAGCCCGCCTACTCAATATAGAGGGCCTTGTTGGCTCGAATGGCTCATGGACCATATGTTCGCTATGGTTGATCGGGAATGCTTGATCGTTCCCTTATGCAGCACATAATGTTTGAGCTAAAATTTGTCCGACTAGATTACTCGGATGGAATGCGACACAAACTTAGATATGAGAAAGAGAGAAAGAAAACATAAGGAAATAACAAGGTTTAGTCGAGAGGAATTTCGACCTATTCTCGGGGAATGGCATTTCGACAAGTTCTATATTGATAGAGAAGAGATTACAACCACCCAAAAATAACTCTCTTATCAAGTTATGGATTCACTTGAATGCTCCAGATCCATCCTCCTCTCTTACAAAGGTAACAGGGTACTTATAACTTTTCTAATAACTTTTCTGATGAAGGAGATATGACCGATCTTAAAATTCTCTCTTTCTCTGTATTCAGACAGAGGAGATCCTGTCACTACAGTGGATTTAACAAGTATTTTACTCTATCTAGGATTCACTTGGCTTCTAAAACAGATCTTGGGCTTGTGGGTTTTCACCTATTGGGGGTTTGCCATGGGCCTAAGTTGCACAAATTTATATGCCAACAAGATCTAAACAGTTGAAAGGATTTAAATGATAATAAGTTAATTGTTCGATCCAAAACTAATCTCCAATTAGCAGTGCATGATGCATCCAATCACATCAAAGGGAGGGACGGGAAGAGGTAAGCAGGGAGAAAGAGACGAAGGTTTACGTGAGTGTCAACATCATCCATGTAGATGGCTTGTACCTTATTCTTTCAACTAGGGCACCAACCATGGGTGAGTAACTATCCTCTACACTAATAGAAGCAATCTTGAGGATTTTGTAAATGTTAGGGTTGTTATTTTGCATAACCAATCTAGGGCCTTCCTTGACCTTTGTGGAAGGGAGGGAATGTGGGTGAGATGATCATGCATCCTTCAGTACCATGGTGGTGTCTTCAATGGCTGCCCCAGATGCTCTCTCACAGGCAGAACCAATCACATTCCCTTCAATGACAATATCGGACCAAAATCAGGAGGAAGCAAAGCCTTCTAGTATTTCATTATGATTTTGATCAGGAAAATAACTATACTCGACCTTCATTTTTTATCTCTTAATATTGAATCCCTCTAGAATGACTTCTGCCTTGACCTGTTGCAGAGAAATCGATATCTAAGAAGCATGAATACACCGTAGGGGATGTTGTGTTTATGTCGGACACGTGTCCGATGCAGACATGCCACAGACGCGCCAAATATCATGTCAAACATGTCGTATGGTGTGTTCAGTAAAATAAAGAAAAAATTATCGTGTCATTGTCGTGTCCGACTTTCTTGTAGGTGTCTGAAGAAAAAAAGCTTAAATGATATAAAAAAAAAAAAACACTACTAAATTGGTATCATCTATGTATATCTAGTTAGTTTTATGAAGTATACTTTAATATTTTCCTATGGGTATAAGTCTTATTTGGTTTCTATACTTAAAAAATTGCTTTTTTTTTATATTTGTAGTCTAAAAGTTGATATATTTATACCACATTTTTTCACCTATAGAAGGTGAAAAAGAGAAATAGATGAATGATTGATGGTGAATTATTCTTTGTAAAAGAATGAGGAGACATGAACTTATATGTTGTCAGAGCTTTTGTTTTTGATATTTTAGTAAAATTGTTATGTTAGTAATAGAAGAATACACTTATAATTTTTTTTCCGTGTCCTTGCCGTGTCTGTGACCCCATTTTTTTTCACAAATACCATGCCCGCATCCAAATCCGTGTCCAAATATGTGCATGTGTCCGTACTTCCTAGATCAATATCATAGATGTTAGATGTTGTTGCAGAAGGACAGCACTCTTGGGATTTATAAAACTAACAGCAAGCTGAGCTTTCAAGGATTAGGCATCAGGAGTAGACAGTGAAAGGGAGGAATGATAAGGAATTTACTAGTTAATGGGGATTAATTATGTTGCTAGATTGGATTAGGCATTATTATTTGTATTCTTGAGTGATGTGCTACACTCATCATGTGTGAGCTGCTACCATACAGATGCAAATGGATGTTCCCGTAGAGAAAGGAACTTTTTATTTATAACATACCCAATTTCATACACCAAGATCTGCATTCAAGTGGACTAGAACATTATAAAAGACCCTGTAGTCTCAACCATCAGTCATATCTCATAAACATATTTTTAAATCTTGATTAACAATATGGTCCATCAAGCTCCGGAAACATTTACACTTAGTTCGCAGAATTAGTTGAAATGGTGAGTGGGATTTTTGTTTCCAGTACAAGGTTTAACCAAGATATAACTGCTTGCAACTGTTTCGTTTATGTCTATTATTATAAGTATTTGTCTTGCTGGATGGTGTTCCTTTGTCCAAGTCAATATTTAAAATAGCAATAACGGTAACGTAATGTTTTACTTCTGTTAAGTTATATCGCATATAACGTAACGCATAACGTAGGTTATGCAATTTCATGTTTATTTAATAAAAATAAATATAAACTATATAAAATAATTTTTATAAATTGAAATATAAATTTAAAATATCTAAAAAAAATATAAAATCATTTTATAATCATAATCTATTATAATTTTATATTAAATTTTACAATAATATTCACATTTATCTTCATAAATTATGTTAAATTTGCAATCGTAATTCCAGCCATCATTTAAATAAGAAAATAATATTCTAATTTTTTATTTCAATTCCAGTTATTATCATTGTTGTAATTTATATTTTGTAATGTTTAATTTATCTTATTTGAAATAATTGATTTCAGTTCAGTTAAAAATTCAATATAATCAACAAGTAAGATATTTTAGTAATAGAAGAGGAGTTACAAGCGAACAAGAAAACAATCGCAAATTAACAAGTTAGCAATTCCACAAGTTATCAAACAAGCCAACAACTAATCTAGCAATAAAATAACAACAATTCGCTAGTAATCAAAATAATAATCAACAACAAGAAATTACTAAAAAGATAATTGTAAATAACGTAACATAACGTAATTTAACGTAACGTTACGTAATATAACGTAAAATAACATAAAAAACGTACTGTTATGGTGTATTGAGTTATTTCTAGTTGTTACATAGTGCTGGTGTTCTGTTAGGTTACGTAACGCAATATAACGGGTTTCATAGCGTGTTATTTTCAACATTGGTCCAAATATTCGAGTATCTTTGCAACCAGCTATTCCATGTCCTTGTTCTTTTGAGCTCTTGTTACCTGCTTGCTATTCAGTAATACATATGTTCAATCATTGCTATGTTTTCTACTATGCTTTCAGTGACTTTACTGTATATATTCCAAGTGGTAGCCTGAATATTTCTCTTTATAGGTTGATATCGCTGCCGGAGGTTGGCATTCCACTGTACTGACCAGTGATGGAGAGGTATGCAAATTACGTAATGTTGTTGCCTAACAGAGTTAAGACTGTAGTTTGTGTTACAAATTAGGCCTTCTACTATAGTTATGACATGCAAAAAAGCAGTTATTTTTCATGATCAATGTAATATAGGACATGCAATAAACCTAATTAAAGCGTTTTCTATTAAAATAGGTCTAAAAGAGTATGGAAAAATGGCCAAACTTTGAACTAGTTGTCAACATGTGACCAGCCTTTTAACTGGTGCAAGATTCATGTGTCAAGGAAACTGTAGTAGAGACTAGAGAGACCTTCATAAGCCCTCTGGGATGGCGGGAAACTGGATAGGAATGGTATGGCTTGGGCTTTGATATATCATCTAAACTGATTGAACAATCAGCAATACGAAGAAAAGTGTGCTTCGCTACTCACAGTTGTAAGCATTTGTTGTGGTCTGACAATTTACATAGGGAAGTGGTTAATAAGGCTGCTATGCAATCTAGATATTTACATTCTAGCTATTCTGATGTGCAGAAAAGAAAGTGGATATGCCCATAACTCTTACATCAATATGAACTTTGAGATCTGAAAAAAGCTGATGCTGTATCCAGTTTCCTTTAAAAGAGCTACTTAATTAGTATGTCAGTTATATAGTAAGTAAATTGAGTTTGTAAAAACTATTTGATCTGGATACGGCAGTTTTTTCCATCACTAACCAAAGGTATTGGTGCTCTACAGTTTTTTTTCCTTGAAATTTCATTCAAGACAGCTTAACATTTTTCTGGTATTAGTGCTCTCTGCTCAGACATTTCGGCCTACAGTTATCCTCTTGTATGAAATCAAAGAAAGCATGCAATGTCCTTCTTTTGCCGAGTTATGCAGAACTAACCCTGCACACAGGCCATCTAGCAATCTCTTGTCTGCATATCCATATTTCACATCAGTTCAAAATTTAAATAATATTTACATGGAAGTAATAGTTTTTTGCCCACATTGTTAGCTGGAAATGCATTTTGTTTGACTCTTGGCTTATGTGTGCCTTCTATTGCCCACATTTGCTAAAATCTACTTCTTTATGGCCGATTCATAATCTTTTACAAAATTAAGCCTTCTACTTAGAGTTAAATGCACTTCTCCATTGCAAATTCAATTTTTTACCAAGTCTAGGATAACTTGAGCTATCAATGGACCATCTCTTTGGCTAGGAAGTTGGTGCTAATTATACAGGGGTTGACTTCAGGTTGTTAGTTGATTATAAAACTTGATACATGGAGCCTTGCTCCATGCCAACCCCATCTTGATGGGAAATGGCTTAGATGATAATTAGGATGATCCATTGCTACATGGATGGGGCATTTGTCGAGTTCTCTCGAGTGTCCTGAAGCATTTGACACGGCAACTTCTCATGACTTGGGGAAACAACTCCTGTTATCCAGGCAGAGATACAAACGTACATCGCATACTTAGAGATGCAACGGCCACTTTAGCACTGCTTGTACCATATTAACATTTTCTGGAATCGCATGACACAGTTTTGGATACTGTAGAGTAGAAAATACAGTACTTACTAGCAATTTTTGTTTCCTTACCTCTCTTCTGGATCCTATTCAAATAAGCTTTCTTGTCCTTTTGGTTCTTTTATTACAATGATAAATCTTCAAGTTTTTTTCATTACACAAGAAGTGTCTGAATTATATGAACATGATAAAATTTTGCAAAAAATGGAGTGTCAAGGTAACATTGTTAGCCTCCTACCTAGTAGGATTGACATTTTTGAACAGATTGGGTCTTGATTTGTGAACACTAAACTTAGAAGGTCAAAATCCAGGCATTCAGTACGAGGGTCAGATTGGGTTAAAAATGCAGGCACAAAGGTGTTTAGGGTCGGGAAATTCTAAATGCACCCACCCTTTATCTTTTAAGTAAGCCCACCTAAACAACTTCTAAGTTAGCGAGGGGGCCTCACTTAGGAAAAGGGTGGGCTCATTTAGAATTTCCCGAGGGTCAGTATAGGTCAAACCAAATCCAACCAACCAAGCATGCACACACGATAATTGCATATTTGCTAAGTGTAAGTTTGGTTGTTCAAACATAGCTAGTAAATAAACAAACTTAAGCATTTGTTAATTGGTTCTCACATAGTATCAACAGATCAGGATTTATGTATATTGGTTCAAACCTCTCAGTCTGCAATTTAACATATTTTTGTTTGTTTCTCCCCAAATGGCTCTTGTTTATGACGTATCCTAGTGTATGTAGTTTGATATACATTCTTAGACTAGAAGCTCTAAGGTTAATTAATTAGACAAGAAGTTATCTGACTCATGCATCCATTTGAGTACATTGGTAGTTGCTTGAGCTCCAATCTGCTTGTTGTTTCAAAGCTGTTTGGCTACATTTTCCATTTTCGGTAGACTTCCCTATCTTTCTTACCTATCTGTACCCAAAACTTTATAAAGCCCACAAGCGATAAGGTCAAGCATGTAGGTAAGTTTATCCGACACATACCGTCCATTTTGGTACATTGGTAATTTCATGAGCCCCAGTCTGCTTCTTTTTTTTTTTTTTCCATGTCGTTTGACTGCATTTTTCATTTTTGGTGGACTTTCATATCTTTCTTATCTATCTATACGCACTACTCTATGAAGGAAAGACCAGGCATAGTGCAGAGAATTGAAGGAATGGAGGATATCTCCATTGTAAAATCAAAGGTAGATTGGTGATTTCACTATTAAGAGATAATTGGGAGTGTAAATGAGCCGAACATGAGCGGGGAAGTCATGGTTCAAGTTCGGTTCAAACTTCAAACAAGTTAGCTTGAGTTTAGCTCGTTTTTTAATATCCCAAACTCAGTGGTGAGCTAGAATTTGGTTTGATATTGATTTCAAATATTGGAGTCCACTACTTTGTATTATCCTCAATATCTTCTCAAATGAAAATTTATTATCATCAATAAGAACATTACATTTAAAAGATAAAGAAAGGTAAAATAAAAAGGTAATATTTTCTCCAAGAAAAATAATAATAAAACATCAGAAGACAGAGAAAGCGAGCAGGTTGAGACCAACTGCATACAATTTGTTCTCTAATCTATGTTATTTTCATCTTCCAAAGAGAGAAGGAAGAAGAAAAGGCTCGTCCTTTCAAAATTTCAAAAAAGCGTAACTAGGAGAGGAGCTATTATAGACAATAGAATTTAAATGAATTTGGGAGAAATTTGAGGGAAGGTGAGAGAATTGAAGTATGGTATTTAATTTACATTGACTTTGCCCCTTTTGATTTTGTTAAAGAAGAAAAGATTATCATAATTTCCCTATATATCATCATATATCTTATATAAACATATGTAAACTATGATATGCACGTATATAACGCCTGTTTGAATCAAATATGAGCAAGTCAGCCTAGTTTGTGTTTGGCTTGTTTATAATTTTGAGCTCGACCCTAAGCTCGAGTTCGGTTCGTTAATTAATCTACAAAGCTGAAACCGATCTAAATAACGAACCAAATCGCAGACTGTTAGTTTGATTGACACCTGTAGAAATTATCTTTTTGCTGTAGAATGGTCGAGTACTTTATACGAGCCATGACAGTTTCTCTCTGGAACTTTTTTCTTTTGCATGAAAAAGATGATGATCTCTGCCCCTCCCTGTTAAGGATTTTGTGTCTCATCATACCTTTTGTAATGAGTATGAGACCTCTATTTCTCTCTATCTAATTTCAGAAGTTACCTTTTGCAATTTAACCCCTCTCAAATAATGCTTTTATAATATAAAAAAAAAGAGATATATATCATTAATACCTTTCAATCAAATCTTTATGGAGCATAAAACTAGGTATTTTGTTATGAGTCCCTTGAAAAAAGTATATTTTGAGCATGTCAACAAAAATTTCCTTCAAATGCCATCCATATATAATTCTAAAAGATACCACTTCAATGAACAGACTAATTTGAATCACAATTCTAATTTACTTTCGTTTTAGAAGTGGTATCCAGTTGATGAGATGGCATGTAGAAACTTATCAGTTCAAGTGCAAAATTGCTTCAAAGCAGTAAATCCAACTACAGTTGTGGAGAATAAAAATTCTAGAGATATTTCCTGAATGCTATTCGTATGCCTAACAATTACCATTTTGATGATATTCCATTTGACCGCACCATTAACTACTAAAGGTCATAATAATATCATTTTTACGTTTCAGAGTTCTCCGATCGGATCCGAGGGTAGAAGGTTCCGACCGCCATCAGAAAATTTTTCTGACCGAACTCCAACTATGGTCGGAGTTAGGCGAAGTCACCAGAGATGGTGGAGTTTGTCTTTGGATATTCAGTTAGACGGACGATCGGAAATCGGAGTTTTCCGATCGGATTCGAGGATAGAAGTATCTGACCATCGCAGGAAAAAAATTTCGATCGAACTCCGACCCATTTTGGTCGGAGTCGGGCGAAACTGCCAGAGTCGGCAGTCATGTTCACCCCTATATAATTCTTTTCCACTCTACTTCCTTATGACTATTATCATATTAAACATCTCTTACCAAGGTTTTAAATATAGCCTGATACTATTTTCTATATATTGTATCAGATTTTTTAAGGTACCTGATACCTAAAGGTACGAACACACTACTAGGATGCTATATTCGTGTCCGACACAGACATACTGCAGACACATATTAACTAATGACAAACACGCTATTCGGCATGTCAAATAAAATTAAGAAAAACGTCGTATCATTATCATATCCATACTTCTTTTAAGTTGTCTAAAAAATAGAGTTACGTGTTTGAAAAAAAATCAAAATAAATATTGTTAAATTGGTAATTCCATCTATACGTAGTTAGTTTTATAAAGTTATACTTTAATGTTTTTCTTGTAGATACGAGTCTTGTTTGGTTTCTATATCTGAATAATTTCTTGTGTTCACACTATTCACTGATCAATAACCCGCTTTCATCACAACTTTCACTATTTATATTTTTACCTATAAAGGTGGAGGAAGCGAGAGAGATGCATGGTTGATAGCGACTTGTCCATTGTAAAGGAGTAAAGAGAAGAATTCATACATTGCCAATGATTTTGTTTTGGATATTTTAGTAAAATTATTATGTTAATAATAAAATAATATTATGTATATTTTTTCCATTTCCTTGTCGTATTTGTGTCCTTATTTTTTTCATAAATGTCGTGTCCATACTAGTAATTGTATGTGTATGCGAATCCGTATCCGAACCCGTGCTTCCTAACTCGATACATGATATTGTCTAATGTCGCACTGATATTGCCATTATTTCTAATATCACCATATGATATGCCCATCATTGCCAATTTTGAAATAATAGATAATTCCAATATTTTAAACCCTGCCTCTTACATCTTGGATCTAAATTTAACCAATGCTGGATTCCAATGACCTCATGACACCTGATCATTAAAAAATGAATAAAACAAAAGTAATCGTTTTTTTATTAGATTCAATGAATAAGTAACTTGTTGGATATTCATATTTTAAACAATTATTTAATCTTTTTCCAACTTTATTCTTTATTAGATATAATATATATGCATCCATATGGTTGGATTTTAATTCTTGTTTCCCTAATCTATAGTTTCAACTTGACAGGATTTACGTTTCTAGAGCGTATCCTAGTAAAACTCATAGTATTTACGTGAATAATTAACAATCAGTTCATTTCTTTGCCTTTTCTCTAGGTATATGGATGGGGAAGAGGAGAGCATGGAAGGCTTGGATTCGGAGACAATGACAAGAGCAGTAAAATGGTCCCTCAGAAGGTTCAACTCCTCGTCGGGGAAGATATTGTCCAGGTAAAGTCATCTAGTGATTTCTTATCTCCAACCAAACTCCAAATTGTTGGCTTGATTGATATGTTTACCCACCCATACCTAGTTTTGTTCATATGCCATGTAACAGTTGTATAGGATCTTAAATTTTAAAACTCTACTTGAGTTTCTTATCTGGGGTCAACTCTTTTACTGCTGAGACTTCTTTTCCAGGTCTCTTGTGGGGGTACTCATTCGGTTGCATGTACACGCGATGGAAGAATGTTCTCCGTAAGCATTCTGTATATTGAGAAAGATTCTCAAGGCTGCTTTGGACATCAGTTTATTTGTTGTGTCTATAACACTTGGTTTCAATGGACAGTTCGGACGAGGGGATCACGGACGACTCGGATATGGAAGGAAAGTAACAACTGGACACCCAATGGAAGTGCCTACAAACCTTCCACCACCAAAGAATCGTGGAAGCAGTGGCAGTGGCCGATGGTGTGCCAAATTTGTTGCATGCGGCGGGCGCCACACTCTAGCTATTGCCTCTTGGGTGGATGAGGAATCAGAACAGAATGGCAGAATAATGGATAACTAAACTTATTACTGTGTGTAAATACTAATATATTATGCTGATTACATCTCTCCTATTATAAACTTATTAAACAATATATCTCATTTGAAGAACAGAGACTTTGTGAAGGAAAGAATGGGCACTATTGCATTGAACTAATTGCAGTTTACAATTACACGATGCATTTCTTTTCCTTTAACACACTGTTTATTCTGAGTTCAGACAGAAGGTGATTGTATTATTTCTGATGACATCTGGTCAGTACTGCTGCTGAGCATAACCTGCCTGGCACGTACACTTCGATACTGCAATCGCTGGTGAAGTGACTCCGACATTTGGGTGAAGAATTCAGTATCCCATCTCCGAATCAAGGAGGGATCTTCTGCATAACATATGTATATTGATGTTACTGCACTCTCCACAACCACTAGCGCTAGCCCCACCTGACACAATGGAAATAGAAATCAACAGTATACTCATTTTAATGAGTATGTATATGTTTTTTTGGCTATTTTTGATAAGATATCTGTGAGAGAAAAGCATTTGAGTGAGGCAATCCCCCAACCCCTAGAGTTTGCCTTAGAACAGTGTAGATGTAATGTTCATGCATGACATTTTACATTTGTCGACAATATTTGACTTAGTATCTTGAATATATGTAGCAATGAATTATCTGATGGAGGTTTGTATATTATGCTATGCTATGCGAATATAATATCTGTGAGAAGAAAGATAATATAACTAGGTGCAAGGTAGCTTAATTGGAAACCAGATAAATTATTGAGTGATGATGGGCAATAGATGTGCAACACAGCAGCTCTGTCAAGAAACATTGGAGGCTCATCTCTACCCTCTATCATATATGGCCTTCCATGCTGTAAGAGAATTCCTATAGATACTCACATATACTAATTGGAATTATAATACAAATCTGATAATAATTCATAATAGAAATATCGAAATTTATTGGATGCTGCTAAGAACATTAAACAGACAAGAGTTTTACTTGTATACGTACTTTTTTATTATTAAACTGGTATAAAACTGTGAATTAAAATCCACATATGGACCGATCTTGTTCTTGAACCACACACTTGATTTCCGTTTATCAGTTGTTTTTCTCTCCCTACCTTTTATTTCAGCAGATACATCTGCACAAACACAAATTATCTTTCTGTTTCTCTTCCTTTTTCTGCTTCTGAAACTAATCAGTTGGCTCTCGATATCCTGCAACTACCTCATGAAGACTTCCTCATTAATCCATGTGATACAACTCTCTCATAACTCTAGGAATCCCCAGCTCGAGATTTTTTTTTTTTTTTTTTTCCTTCAATTACCTTCCGCTATACTATGCTATATCCTGGAACGAAACTGCAATAAACACAGGTTTCTACAAGCCCATAGCCTCCAGCCACTCAAAATCGCAGTTCCAAGAGATTTATAGGGAAGTGATATCAATGAATGCTGAAGGTTTAACAAATTCTAAAGTCTAGACAGATAGCCAAGGGAGGAACAGGAAAGGAATTTTGGATCAAAAAGGACTTTGAGTTCATGTATTTGAGAGGATACCAAGATCTGACCATGTGAACCTATTCATCTATTTGAGTTGAAGAACAATAGACCATCTGATCATATAACAAAATGCAAAAAGAAATTTTCCCTTCAAACTATTTCCTACTCATTCTCTTTTCTTCTATTTTATTAGCTGTAATCAACAAACTAACCAATGTCATCCATGACCTGAACCAAAAGTTATTATAGCGCATTATTTTAATCCAATCCAAGATGTTAAAAAACCCATCAAAATCTAAACCAATATTTTATCTTTAATAGATGTTAACACCAGCATATTTCCAAGGAGAGCACTTGATTTAAACATTCAAGCAGTAACCTTGTAAACCTATACTGCCACGATCCTAAAATCAAAAACCATGTTACACCTTGTTCTCTCCATTGGCTTCAAGGTGATGTAGTTCTGATTCACATGTCTAAAAGTGTCGATTCCTATGATAGTAATATAGCTACATAAAGTATCCTGTCTCAACCTATACCATTTGCCCCTGATAAAGAACTCAAGTATTTGAGATATCAGCCTGTTCCCTTAAAAAAAAAAAAAAAAAAAAAAAAAAAGGCTTATTATTAGTATTGCAAATTTACTGAGAAAGAAATTAAATTACTAATCTCTCACCACATTGCAGTTTGCAGTAGTTTGATCTACAGACGTCATATTAGTAAACCTAATCAGGTAGGAACCCCTAGAGATGTCAGCTTATACATGAAAACAACCAACTAAAAGAAGTAAACTTCTTACAAGAAATTAAACATATTCATTATCTTTGTTAGGCGCACCCGGGCATGTCGCACAGTCATGCACATGTTAATGTTTAAATGAACCAACTTAATATACAGAATGTTTACACAATGAAAAATTGAAGGACAAAAGCAGCAACAACAAATAATAATTACTAACAGAAGGTTAGGCCTTCATACCAAAACACTGAGGTCTGCTACATGAATCCTTTGTTTTCAGCTGTGTAAGGGATATTACCCCGGTTAAAACTAACAGCTGTATATCAGTTTCATGCCTCCATCCATACTCATTTAATCTAACTCCAGTTCTCATTGCTCCATTAACTGTGAACCTACCGCTCCTAAACAGCATACTTATTATTCCCCATTATACAATTTCTAAACCATCCAGAATGGAATGCATGCACTCATTCTTTTCCATTTTTTAAAATATATTGTCCCTCATCCTACTCAACATTTTTCACTCCCGGCTATATTCAGTTTTTTAGACATCTTTCTTATTACTCAAAGTTATGAGCTATAAATCATTGCTGGTCTTGTTACCATGTTATAGTGTCATGCCATGTTTCCGATATACGATATATGAGTATATATAACAAGTACCGCCAAAATATTTGGTTTGAATATGCTAAAACCTCCTATAAAATAACAATGATTAAAATAGTTTATATTAACCATATATTCCTCCACCAAAAAAAGCTAGCTAAAAGTATTTCATGGATACATGAGAATTATTATAAACCACACTAACTCTTATCTTATACCTTAACTCTTATCTTATACCTGATGTGGAGCTATTGAACTAAAGTATTATATTCTCCACCCGTTTTTAAGAATTGACATCCTCGTCAGAAGGGTAAAGTAACGTATTAATATTTTACTAGGCAGTGTAGAATTCTAGAAGTGCCCCATGAATTCTAGAGGTGGCTCCTACGGATTTAAGAGGTGGCCCCAACTCATATGTGGTACTTTATTCTGTTAGCACTTAGTTTCGTAGAGCACTTAGTTCCGCATACTTCCAGATGATATCTGCCTCTGATACCACTTGAATATATATCATGCCCCGCTTCAATATACGGTATACGAGCACATATAATAGGTACCTACAACGTATTCGATTTGGATATAATAAAGCCTCCAATAAAATAACAAGAGTTAAAATATTTTATATTAACCATGGATTTCTACACTAAAAAAACTAGTTACGATTACTTTATGTATTCATGGGAATCATTATAAACCATACTAACTCTTGTGTCATATCCGATGTGGGACTATTGAGTTAAGGATATTACATATAGGATCCTCTCTCAATTAATGGGTAGTATATGGTCACATAGTTTAACACAACAACTAAGCCTTTTATCTCAAGTACCTGGGGTAGGCTACATGAACCAAAAGAGAATCACCGATCACATGGATGATTCTTCTCTACTCATTCTTATCAAGCAATATGTTTTCGTTAAACTTTTAGTATCCATATTTTTTTCGTATCATTTCCATCCATATTTTCTTTGGTCGTCTCTTTACTCTTTCAACTTGTCCTTTGTTGATAAACTCTACTCACCGAACTGGTGCATTTATAGGTCTATATCATATATGAATAAACCAACTAAGGCAATTTTCTTACATCTTCTCTTCTATAGGGGTTATGCCTAACTTAGCAAAAATATCTTCATTTTTCACTTCTCTCTTAGTGTTACCACACATCTAATGAAGCATGCACATCTCAAGATGTGTGGTAATAAAGAGAGATAAAGTGAGAAATGCGGATATTACAATGTTATTTTCAGCAAAATTGACCTTGTCTGGCTATTGGAAAAGAAACAGTTGCAATAAAGAACGAAGACTGACATGGCATGGCACACAAATATGACATGACACAGGCATGACAATAAAACAAATCCTAAAATATAGGATATGGGAACATGGGTGACAAATATCTTAGCATGAATATTAAAATATAAAAGATTAACGAATCTAAATGGACACATGCAAATAAAAGAATGCTTGTAATTTAAGAATGTCCACGAAATTAATTACATATATCAACTTCCAGAAACTATAGTGATAATTGCAAACTAACAAGTAACAAACATGTAAAGTCTTTAATGAAAATTTAAGAACAAATTGGATTGTACGGTTTTGGGGTAGGTCGGGTTTTATCGAACCTGACTTGATCATCATGTCAATTGGACTGGCTTTAGTTCCATTTATTAAGTCCAATCTGAACCCATCCATTTTACTATCAAATGATATAACCCTTATGTTGGTTTGCACCCTATTTATTTTTCCTCTTCTTGACCCCTAATACAAAGGGAAAGGAAAATAAGGCAGCAGTATTGATGGAATCAATGAAAGGAAATCTGTCTTGCATGATGACAATCTTGATGAAGATCTCGATAATAATATAGACCCAGTGTTCTAAATATCGGATATTGGTGATATACCAGTTGGCCAATACATACTGGATACGGGGCGGGATATCAATATGACTTTAAATATCGAAGTTTCATATCGGTGTCATACCAAATAAAAAATAATCATATAATTGCCTATATAGAACATATTAAAACACATAAAATAAGTTTAGAGTACTTACCTTGGTCTATTTACACTTTACTTACGAAGTTGTAGATACCATTTAAAACGTCTACATATGCACCAAGTGATATATAATCATAACCCAAGTGAACAGTCAACAAATCAGTGAACACTCTCCTCAAACCATCTCATTAGTCAACAAATCACTTATTCACTAGTCAACAAATCAAACACTTTCCTCAAATACATTATATATCCAAATTAGTCAACAAATTAAATACTCTCCTCAAACACACTCCCAATATAGCCAATTCTCAATAGATGGATCACTAATTTACTGATTCGATCGGCCCACTCATCAATGGGTCGTTCACTGATTCGACCCACTAATTCACTGATCAGTGGGCCGAACCATATAATCCCTCTCTAATTAAACCAAATATACACAAAAATAAAAGATTTAAACACAAAACAATAAATTGTTAGCAATCAAGCACAATTTTAAGAGAAATTGAACAAATTGTAACTCTAATTTAAATTTATCATGAAATAAAAAAAATTTGGCTAACCAAAGCCTTGAAACGGCCGACAAAATTGAGAGAGGTAGAGGAAGATCGTTGGCGTTGATAAAAAATGATGACTATGCTCGGAAGATTCGAGCGATCCCAAAATAGCAATTGACTCTGCGCTGACTTGGGTTCGAAAGTTTCGTTGGTTGTTCGATGACGGATCAGAGGGTCAAAAACTGATTGGAGGTTGATCGGCGAGTGCTTTGGAGGTGGATTTTAGAATTAGGGTTAGGGTTAGGGTTGATCGTCTCATCTCGTGATCGGGGGGAGACAAAGAGAGAGCAAGAGAAAATGGGATTTTTTTCCTCCTCCCAACCCGTTAGGGGATTTTAATTTCCTAACGGATCAGGTTTTTAACGAATTAACGGATTTAACCCGCAAACAAAACCCAATTAAAAAATAAATCAATATTGCTTAATATCGGTCGGTATTTTTCATACCGTTACCAGCCGATATATCGGCCCATGACCGATATATCAGCCCATACCGGTCCAAAACGAGAAACGGTAAAAATTACACTATCCCGTCTCGTTTCTTCTTAAATTCCGATATACCGACCGGTATTTAAAACACTGTATAGACATGACAACTCTGATGACAATGTTAACCGCGAGATCAATCCTGAGTTGTGGCAATGATAACGACATGTATAATTCATGTACTCCCTCTCATTCCACTTCAAACCTAATTCAATCATAGAGACTTGTGTCCAAGGTACTGTATCCTTGTCATGTCACTAGATTTTGTTCCCTTTACAATCCAACAGTCTTTCTATGCACTATAAACCTACCAGTGTCCACAACATGGAAACAAGTGAGTTGAAACATGCCAATAGTCCATAGCTGGTGGACTTTATGTTTCTCTTTTGCAAAAAAAAAAGTCTTCATTTTGATCATTCTATTTCTTTCCATGTAAACCTTGTCATGAGTCGATATGGAAAGTTGCAAGGAAATTGCAAAAGCAGCTCCAGGGCAGACCTACACTATAGTGTAGGGCGGATGCCCCCACTCAATTTACAACTAATTTGATAGTCTATATCAATTTTACAACAAATTTGAAAGTCTATATGAAATTTTCACATAAAACCCCTCAAGTTTGAGTCCAACCTCTAATGGGAGGAAGCTCATGATAAAATCTGCGAATAGGCTAGTGGAAGTCTTACATTCAAGTCTTGGTTATATCTTTTTTTCTTTTCATTTTGGGTGCACCGATATACAATAAATAGGTTTAAATTAGATGGGAGACTAAGCTTAATGGTGATCCTCGAATAATTTAAAAAGCAAAAGAATGATAACAACATGCTGACAATTTAGTGACTGCGATAGAGTCATACTAAGTAAAGACATGCAATGGATAGAGTAGCAAGTCAAGTCCAAGATTAGGGCCAATAGGTTTAAGCAAATTGCAAAGTATACATCAAACTCTAGTCATCATAGATTGGGCTTAATGTAAATTGCCATGTTTAGCATGCCCTAAATATTTTTTATGCAACTTCATATATTTACATATGTATTGCGTAGTCAGGATTTTGTTTAGGAAAATAAGTGTACGCTTACAGACTATCTGATATTACTTAAAAATCGCTACTATATCATGTGATATATGATATGGAATTTTTCTAGATATATATCCCTCATATCCGACATTGAGAACATCAATGTGTTTAAGGGCATGCATACATATAGTAATATTGTGTGTTCCCATTTCTTATTTTTAAAGATTTGTCATGTCATGTTCGAATAGTAACTGTGCAGTGCCCAAGTCCATGTTTTTAGCATATCATTACTAAGGATCATAAGTTTTAATATAAAGATAAGCTTTCTAACTGATCCCTTTTCCTAATCAATTTTTAACAGTCCCTAAGACAGATTTCATCATTTCTATCTTCACCTTTATCTGAGAAGATATAGTTTAATGTTCACAATTGAAATTTTTATCATAACCAACCTAGCATGTGCATCAAAAGTGTCAAAAATCAAGTTTTAGTCCATCAAGCCCTCACTTAACAAATATCTACATTTGCCACATGTCAGCTCTTAGTTTTTTGTTTGTTAAATGGATACTTCTCCTCCCTTCTTATTGAAAATTTCTAACCATGTCTTGAGCATGGGCAGTTCTACTTAGGCTCCCAAAAACAAAACAAGCAGGTATCGGCTAAGACCGGTCATTTAACCACTGGCCAGACAACCTCAACTCTGATTAGATTTGGACACTTGTCAGGTCTTCATTGGCTGATTACTTTGTCGTATTATTCATTTGATTGCCAATGGATCAAACACCCAACGTCTAAATTTAAATAATTATTCCTTCTAAATCTGATATGTTTTCCTACTGTTTCCTTGGCCTTATGACCTTTACAATCACCAGCTATGAAAAAGTTAATTGACAAATAGGATGATAAAGATAGCTCTTGAGGAAGAAGCAGACACAAAAGAGATAAGAGACCACATTTGTGTGTGTGTGTGTGTGTGTGAGAGAGAGAGAGAGAGGTGTTTGATAAGGTAGATGGCTCAAGTGGGAGAAGCAAGAAAGGAGATTAGTAGGGGAGGCAATAGGGACATACCTGGCAAGTTCAGATTGAATTGCTACTTGGTTGACAACACTATTTATGGTCTAGCCTCTATCCGACCTTCAAGATAATTAAGTAATCCGAACCTTACCAGGCTAACTCGATGATCAGCAGGTTGGACCTTTCTTCCCAACACATAAAACAAAAAAAGCTACTTAAATTGGGACAAGCCAAGAAAGTTCATCTAGTTCCGCCACCAAAATCAGACTAGGGCCTTATTTGCAAAATTATCATCATTAGACAATGAAAATAATTTACTAATTAACCATGTGCTGAGAGAGAACAAGTACTTGTTAACTTAGATCAATATGGTTACCATTGTGTACCACTCTTCTAATAAATGTACCTACAAGCTCAAAGAAAGGACTGAAAAAGCCATGCACCCTTTAACCCCATTTTCAGGTAGAACCCTTTAAGACTAAATGGCCCCCTCCAAACATAATCGTGTCTTTCCCTTTCACTTTCTCATTAAAAAACCTGAAGGAAAAAGAGAGATAAACCCTGTAACTTTCCTTCATCATTTCCTCACAAACATAATGAATAAGTTTGAGTGGAACATGAGAAGGTACAAGTCAAATGAGCAACCTGATTACAAGTGGAGTGGATTTCCTCTTTCACTGCCTTCCATTGAATATTACCCTTACTATTAGTCACCACTTACTTTTCTTCCCAACAAAATGCTTATGCATGAGGTTCCGCAACCCTAATTTTGGTTTGAAACTGGTCAAGAATATAATATTAAGATTGAAAACAAAGTTATCAATAGCCTATAACATGTAATACATATCTTAAATATGACACGGTATATGATATGCAAGAATATTAATACATATATTATGTATGTATCCATTGGGTAATATATCCTACAATATAGTTTGCATATCTTATGATACGATCCGTATCATATAATAAATTTCATATCTTGCAATATGTTAACTCACCTAATAGAAATATTTCAAAAATAAACCATTTTGATTTATTTACGAATTGCAAATTCAAAACATGTAGTCTTTTAACTAGAAAGGACATCAAGGTTCAAGTATCTGTTTAAGTCGATAAGTACATTCAAACCAATCATTAAAAGAGATATAGTATCAATTTCTAGTAAATAATAATTAGCTAATTGTTAACTCTAGGATTTTAGATATCAAAATCGATATCGGCTGATGAATTTGTATAACAGAATCAGCTATACAGGGTATCAACCGTATCATATTGGCTATAACAAATTTTGTTATCTGTTGCTTTAAATTTTCAAAAATAACTAAAACTAACTTAAAAATTATCAATATTTACATATATTATGACTTAATTTATTAAGATTTAATCACATTCATTCAATTTTGCATATAGTTCCTATGGAAAACTATGTATTAATTGATCAGTTTTTAATTAATAAATTAATTAAAAGTCATTGATTTAATTAACAACTTGCACAATAATTATATAAATGTAATTAATTAAGGTGCGGCCTATATCTCTTTTCGTTCATAATTTTCTTATTTTTAAGGAAAATTTTCATAACTTTATCACTAATATAAGATGGATGTATGATTAAAAGATACGTGGGTGGGTTTCAGTTAGATATGGACCTACCCATAACCCGTCCCATCTTGGTTGGGTCTAGATCTAAACTAAATTCAGCGTTTTATATAAGGGATCGAGGGATCGAGAATGGAGAACTAGGGCTAAATCCAGGAGTGGGGAATCGCCATGTCACAACAAAGAAAAATTGCAAGGCTCGGTGATCTCTACGGCTTGCCGCTTGAACTCTCCGAATTTTCCAATTTTCAACATGAACTCTTCTCTGCGGAATTATAGAAAAAGATGATCTTCCTTGTCACATCCTCAATAGTAGATTCCCGACCTCTGGCAATCCCTCAATCAAATTTTGAATCTTCAATAGCATCGAACATATATTAAATGTTGATAATTAAAGGTAACAAATAAACTTATTTTTGAATTATTCTCTTATTTCTCTATAAAAATTGAATGATTTTTTATTAATTTCACTGCTCTATTTTTCTAAGTTCTTACACGAGTTGCATTCCGATCATTCCATCATTTTCTCATGGCTATCTATTATATGCTTTTAGAGAACTTCATCTTCATCTCAGTTTCACCGATTTCTCTGTTCATTGCTATAATTTTTTTCATATTTCTTTCTTAATGATACATATTGCCAATATATCAGTGATTTTGGCCAATAATTTACCAACACACAACCTATAAGGCCATTTATCATCGTTGATATTCGGAACCAATTTTCTTTATGTGATATCACATTGGATACAATATGATATAATTGACAGGTATTGGTATCGGACAATATTCAAAATGTTGGTTAATTATGCGTACGTTGAACCTCAACAAATTAATTGCATTTGCTAAAAAAAGATTCTCTAAAGATCAGAGAAAATGAAGATGAAAAAACTAAAGCAAAAAAACCTATAGATAATTATTAGGATGGATCTATCAGGAATGAATAACTGACACTATATTGACTCGTTTGGTTATTTCTCAGATGGTAATGAAATTATGCTCAACGTTTCAGCTTTTGTTATTGATGGATTTATCAAGGAAGAATAATTGACACTATATTGACTTGTTTTGTTGTTTCTCAAAGGGGAAATAAAATTATGCTCAATGCTTCAGTTTTTGCTAGTGACAGATCTATCAAGGATAAATAATTTATACTATATTGTCTTGTTTTGTTGTTTCTTAGAGGAGTGATGAACTTATGAACAATGCTTCAGTTTTTGTTAAAAATGTATACAATTAGAATAAGACAACAAAAAGAGATGAGAGATCGAAGAAATATATGATCTAAATTGTTTAACAGATATAAAATCTAATTAAGAAAAGATTGCTAAAAAAGGATGTCACATGGAAGTTATCACTTGGATAAGTCCATATTGGGTGCTTTAAAGTGGGAGAAAGAAGTGGGTCCACCAAAATGAAAATGAAGAAAATAGATAATACTGATATTATAATTAAGAGTTAATTACAATAACTACCCATGTATTATGGAGTTTGTAACACTTATACTCCCTGTCGATTTTTTTTTTTTTTTTTTTTGTAGTTAGAACCCTTAAAATGTAACAGAGTGAAATCACAGTTGATATAGTTAGTCTCATTAACAATTAAGTTTACGAAATATCTTTAATCCGAAAATACTTTCTCCTCCTTCCTCTTATCTCTATACTAATAAAATGCATTGCCTAAGGATTGTCCCTCTCATTCTCTTTCTTGTTCAATCTCCTCTCTCTCTTACTGTCTCTCTTATTTCTCATTCATTCATACTTAATGATCATTTGAAGGACTGTCCACAGAAAATTTTTGTTGAAAACTTTAACACAAGGGGGCGGGTCAATCTTAACATGAGAAGGCTAAAAATTTTTGCTAAAATTTTCAAATATGAGGTGAGAGGGATAGTCCTTCAGCCACCATGAGAGTGAGAGGGAGAGAAGGAGAGAGAGAGGGAGGGAGGGAGGAGATTGAAGGAGAAAGAGAAGGGTAATTTGGATAATTCGAGCCACGCACAGTGCACGTGCTGTAGAATTTGATAGTTTTCTCGTTTCGTTACGTTTCAGGAGGTTTAACTGCTAAAAAAAATTCGACAAAGGATATAAGTGCTACAACCTCTATAGTAAAAGGGTAATTACTGTAATTAACCCTATAATTAATTAGTTACTTGTTCCTAATTTTAGTATCAAATAGAGTTTTTTATAATTATTCTGATAGGATCTCATAACTTAAATTAATAGTAAACAATAAATTATTAAAAGAAATGGAGAGTATAATAAAGTAGGAGTTTTCAGAGTTAAGGAGATGAAGATAAGGAACACAAATATATCATTCTTCCATTCCAAGTAAATCCAGCAGTGTACTATGTTTACTAAAGTAGTATCATTTTGATTAATGACATCATAGTCATTATGCTTTGGATGTTAGTTATCTATTTATATATAATTATTGACAAGTATTTTGCATATTATCGGTTTTAGCATTTGTCCATGATTGTCTATTTACTTGTGCTTTAAGTTTACTCATATGTTAGTTATATATTGTTATATGCTTGATTACTTACCTTAAGTTTACTCATATGTTAGTTATATATTGTTATATGCTTGATTACTTACCTTTTATGCATAGATCAGGATACAATATGAGGTATGAAATGCGACAAGGTACATCCTAATATGACGGCTTTGTTTGAAACTGTAGCGGATCAATGGTTTCCAATTTCAGAAGGATATTATCCGCTCTGTGATGCAATATATGGGACTAGCCAAACTAAACCTTGTTTGGAAGTATATAACCGCTAAATTTCCTTCCCAATTTCCTATAGTTCTCATGAGTACAACTTATCAGCTAATGAAGGAAAGTACCCAACAGTTTTGTAGTATATAAGAACCTTTTGAAATCTCTAATACATACAAAATGGTTATGGTTTTCCTACTTCAAGAATTTCCAAAAAGCAGAACAAGACAATTATTCAGTAAAAACAATAGTTGTCAGTTAGAAAGAAATTTGATTCAATCTACTTGAAATAAGATTATAGTCAGAACTGCTTTCTTAGTATCTGGGAGTTTACTGATTAAAAGATCTATGGGTTAACAAAAGGTTATACACAGTAAAATACTAAAGCATATGATTGAGAAGGATAGCTCACCAAGATCATGCCCATCAGGGTAGCAGTGGATCCGATCATAAGCACTTTATCTCTACTTCTAAACCACGTCCAGGCTCCAGTGCAAGTTCCAGTTATAAGGCCACCCAAAATAGCGCCCATCAAAAGCACTGCACCTGAACAATCATAAGCAACAAGTGCTTCAATGCCAGTTGACTGGAATAACTCCCACGCATCTCTAGCTGAGTGATTGAAGCCCTTGCCATTAACTGCAATCTGGATGAAGAAACTCACAAGTCAAAATTTATTAGTATTACCAATATACAAATAGTTTTTTATATGTAGATATGTCGACAGGATGTGAGAACGAGTTCACATAATACGCAAGAGATAGAAATAACTAATTCAAGTTGCAATCAAACAAATAACATCTCATCACAGCCAACATTAATGAGCATGATTGAGGCTGGATATATTTTTCTAAGGTGGCATCTAAGCTGCTGCTCCAGTACAAGGGATTGCTAATTATGCAGAAACTAAAAGTCAGGAAGACATTAGAGAGAAATGCCATGTTCATCAGAGAGTGTCCGGAAAAAAGCCAAATAGCACTCTCCTAAATGAAAATAATGTTAGCCTCTACAATCTTTCCCCTGTCCGATCATGTAGGTCAACAAAACTCCAGTCAGTACATGAACCCTTAATCACTCATAGTTCCTTCTTAAGACTGTTATGGTTAGATCATTGTCATACAGTAGACTTCAACTCCTGGCCCTTCAACTACATACTACATTCTAAACAGCACAGGCAATTACAGAAAATCCACTCAGAAGATCTAAGTGTTACTGTATTGTTAAATCACCAAGGCAAACTACTTAAGTTCCAAATAAATACGAAGGCCCACAAGATTTCTACAAAATTGAAGATATATCCATATGCACCACATTGACATTCACCTTCAACTCACCAAGGAGACCAAACCATCTTGAGTGTGGACCTAACAAGCCTACGTATGCACAGGAAAATTGGTTCTTGCAATTTCTTAATGAATGAAAGAATTACAAAAAGAAAGGAATTTCCTTTTCACAGAATAAAGGAGAATTGAGCTTGATCCCCCCTTTGTTTAATGTTTGATATATGATGGTAGGTCAATCTAGTTTGCCACAACGACAAAGAGTTGCGTGGCAATGATGTTCGTGTGGCAGTAAGATTCCTGTGGGCTTTGCGTGGAGGCGAGCATCGCTGAACCATGTTTAAATGCTCTGCTCTGAACGTTCAAAGGCCAACCCAAGTTCATTTGAACTAAGGCCATGCTCAATGACTGATTTGCCCCTGATGAGATGATTCTGGTGGGATGTTTGGGATCTGTTATTTTTCTGACTTCCTAGGCCTATTCTAAAAGTGGAGAGCCAGAAAGAAACACACACAAGGCTTGCCTCTAGTTTGTACATAGGCTAAAACAGTGATTTTTCTCTGCATATTGAAATGGCATAGGAGTTGGACATCAACGTGACCTGCCAACATAGGAAACAGTGAGTCCTTATCCGCTGGTAGGTTCACAAGTATAAAAATGGATCAAGCCGGTGCTAAGCTGTGTTGCTTGGTACTAGTTACGTACACAATGTGACAGGAATATTGCTTGCTCTTGCCTTCAGGTTGAGCTATGGGGACAACATTCTCATTATCTCCTTCATTAGTTATAAGTTACAAGCATTTGGTGTACTGCAATTTCTTCATCACTCATTATCCATATAAACCTCAATATGTCAATACCTACTCAATGTCATAATATAGACTAGCATCAATATTTAAATGCCTTCCACAACAAGGATTCATTTTTGTCGAGTATTGCTTTTTCACATTCCCAATCCATCACAAGAGGCTTCAAAGCAAAGCTGCCAAATCGAAATGTATATAGTGAATCGTTATTCCTATGTATAGTATCGCATATCGTATCATAAGATAAGTTGGACTTGGTTAATCTATAATAGATAAATGATCAAGCACATAATAATAAATAATATAACAAACATACAAACAAATTTAAAGTATAAGTGAACAAATATCTAAAGGCAAATACTAAAGCCGTAATAAGTTAAATATAAATCAATAGCTATATATAAATAGGTTAACATTCATAGTGTAATGACCATGAGGTCATTATCAAAATTATACTACATAGCAAATATATTACTAAATTCACATGGAGTTGAAAAAGACATTCATTTTCCTCATTTTCGCCTTTTTTTTCTCTACGCATATACCTCCTTTAGTATACTCTTACTTTCTTTACGTTTTTCTCATTTATTATTTACAATTACATTCGAGTTAAGAGGTCCTATCAATAATTATATGATAGTCTATTAGAGACTAAATATTAGGAATAAGCAACTAGTTGATAAAAAATTTACCTTTATCTCTTCTCTTCCTTATTTTTTTAGTAGATCCAATGTTCCTCCTCAATTTAAAACATGTATTGAAATCCATCCTCACAACACCTTTTACTATTTAAAGTTCTTATATCCTCATCTATCAATTTATAATTGAATTTTATATCTAACAATCCAATTAGATTATATGTTTCTCTGATCTTTTTCCTTTATATTGTGTTAGTTTGGGTTGTATGTTATTTTCATAAAACTAAAGTATTAAGCATAAGTTCGTTATCCCTCCAAAAAATATAAAACGAGTAATTGTAATATCAATTAATTATCCCTTATAGGTATATCACTATCATCATCCATAGAAACTTCAATTTCAATTTCTTCAATTTCTCAAATCTATATAAATTTTTTATCAAGATTTTAGTATATAATAAATAAACTTATTAGATATTTGAATTCAGAAATAATAATAAAATAATTTATATTGACTATAAATTAATGATATAGCTCTTTTGGTGATTCGTATGAATATTTTTATCAACTAAAATAAGTAGGTTGAACTTTGATTTTCTCAGTTGTTAAATGACTATACTTGTTCTGAATTTACATTCCATATTTAACTCCAAAAGTTCATTTGGATAAGTTTGAAATCCATTTATAAGCCAAGTAAATATATTATAACGTATCACGCATCATAAGATATGTAATGGATATTGTAGGATAAGCTTAAGATACATAACCCTATAGTTTGTAGATATGTATCGATTTTATTGCATTATATCATATCATAGGATATGTAGGATATTGACAAATATGCTTCAAAGCTAGAGTGTCACTTGACTACCATATACTGTATTAGCTCATGTCCCTACCATATCCTTATCATATTCAGAAATCCACAGGCTCCTACTAATCAATGAGAAATCCTTCGTGTCTTAAATGTTTGATTCCTAAGCAGCACAGTGACTGATCAGTGCGGGCATCCACAAATTTTTTAATAATCAATCCTGCTTAGATTGCTCAAGTAAAGATGAAGAATCTACTGGCAATTTAACAGCTGCAAACGTCATTAAGCCACATCTATCCAAGTGGCTAATTTACCTTTCCATAGAAGATCCACATTCCCTAGTTTCTTTCAGTAGTGTTTGGAAGCTGTGTTTCAAGAACCCATATTGTACCTTATATTCTTGGACAAGTAATAGCTTCTTCAAGTGTACAAACAAGTTTAGGGAAAGCTTTAGAATTATTAGCCTGAGGCATGAACCTTGACTCTGCATAGTACAAAATAAGCTCCGTATCATTATAATTTTAAAAAAAAACAGAAGAATTCTTGGATCGTTCGTCTCATGCCACCTACACTCAGAATCATGTAATATCAGATGTCTCGATAAAGATAGGCCTGTACACAAGAGATATTGGTCAATTGGTGACCACTTTACTCCTTTGATGCCCTATTCCTTCTATAACCAGTTCAGATATGATACAGACACATAATACAAGCATATGAAATTCTCTAGGGGAGATGCATGAACCAAGGGTTCACATATCCACAGTCTGGCACATAAATATCACTTGATACCTAAAAGATTAGCTAATAGATTGTGGCCAACAATTTACTCAATTTATTTTGTGCAACTGTAGCTGAGTAGCATGTGGAATTGTTTAACGGATGTAGCTTGTGGGATGTATCACATAATGGAGCTTACACACACAGAAATTTCTTTCTGTGCTAACTCTCATTGGATGATTTAAGACCTAATTCATACAACTCCATTATTAATGATTCACGTGCACTAGCTGTAATTACTAAAGGTATCATGGATATTGGATATCCATTTCTTGACTGCATATGTCATCTTTTACCCCCAATTTAAGGGAGCCAAATGGAAGACAAAATGATGACAGTCCAAAGAAGCCATGCAGCTCCAACAGTGAAGGAGGGGACAATGGAAACCTTAGTGTAATAACCCTTAATTTTCATTAGACATAAATAAATAAATAAATATAAAAATAAATATGACATTTCACTTTCTATAACCTCCTAAACTTTTCATCTTCTCCAACCTCCAAACTCTTCTTCTCTATTATTTCAATAATGAAACTCCCATCTTTAATTCTCAAAATTAAACTTCCTAATTAAATTAAAACCTTTCATATTCTCAACTCATTACTCATTCATTTCTCTAACTCCCATCCTTTCATCTTCTCCATAAATTATCTACATTAAACCTCCAATTTAACACTTTTAACTCTCTAAATTCTATAACTCCTCAAACCTTTTAGATTCTATAACTCTCTAAACCCTTCACATTCTGTAACTCCTAAATCCAATCCTATATAAACCCCTAACTCAAAACACATTCCACTCATTCTAAAAATCATCCTCTAACATTCTCATCTCACTGGAGCCACCTTCAAAACCACTGTAGGAGCCGCCGCTGGAGCCGCCACCACTTCACCGGAGAAGAGCATCTCCTTCCATCTTTCCACATTTTTGGTTCTCAACTTTTGACAAGAGCTTAGATATTATCTTTCTTTTTCTTTTGGTTAAAATATAAATCATAGATTAGCTCATTTACTATTCAATAATCCTAATAACCTAAAAATAGCATCCATCTTCTTATAAGTCCAATAAAATGGAGCCAAACCTATTTCCTAATTTCAGACCCGCTTAATACTAAAATCAATTTTGAGTATTATTGTGGCAAATTTATTGAGGCTTTAGCATATTCAAACTGAATATGTTGCCGGTACCTGTTACACGTACTCGTATACCGTATATTGGGAGCGGGGCGTGACAGGTATTTTAGTGGTATCAGAGCCTAGGTTTCTCAAATCAGTTCACGTGACTTGAATTGATTTGGATCCTGATATAAAATTTTGCCACATTTATATAATAAATTTCTTTGAAATTTCTAATGTCCCAATCTATTGACTATTTCGGTATCTCTTATTTATCCTAATTGATGACCCACCTATTTTAAATCCATGTCCAAATTTTTCAGTGTCTAAAATGAATTACATCCTAAATATGGATTAAATATTTACCCTTTATTTTTATAATTATATTTTCCATAACTCTTCATTTATTTCTATTTTTTTCTAAAAAAAATGATTCGCCTATTCCGTAGATCAAACCGCAAGCTTAATTGTTGAGCAGTCGTCCTTAAAAAAAAAAAAAAAAAAAGACAAAGTGGCCTGTTGATCATGAGTAAAAATTTTCTTTTAATATGAATTCAAAAATAGATAGACAATATTTTTCTATTTTATCTTATTTAATTTCGAGGACGAAATTATTTTTCTAAGGGGGTAGAATGTAATAACCCTTAATTTTCATTAGACATAAATAAATAAATAAATATAAAAATAAATATGACATTTCACTTTCTATAACCTCCTAAACTTTTCATCTTCTCCAACCTCCAAACTCTTCTTCTCTATTATTTCAATAATGAAACTCCCATCTTTAATTCTCAAAATTAAACTTCCTAATTAAATTAAAACCTTTCATATTCTCAACTCATTACTCATTCATTTCTCTAACTCCCATCCTTTCATCTTCTCCATAAATTATCTACATTAAACCTCCAATTTAACACTTTTAACTCTCTAAATTCTATAACTCCTCAAACCTTTTAGATTCTATAACTCTCTAAACCCTTCACATTCTGTAACTCCTAAATCCAATCCTATATAAACCCCTAACTCAAAACACATTCCACTCATTCTAAAAATCATCCTCTAACATTCTCATCTCACTGGAGCCACCTTCAAAACCACTGTAGGAGCCGCCGCTGGAGCCGCCACCACTTCACCGGAGAAGAGCATCTCCTTCCATCTTTCCACATTTTTGGTTCTCAACTTTTGACAAGAGGTTAGATATTATCTTTCTTTTTCTTTTGGTTAAAATATAAATCATAGATTAGCTCATTTACTATTCAATAATCCTAATAACCTAAAAATAGCATCCATCTTCTTATAAGTCCAATAAAATGGAGCCAAACCTATTTCCTAATTTCAGACCCGCTTAATACTAAAATCAATTTTGAGTATTATTGTGGCAAATTTATTGAGGCTTTAGCATATTCAAACTGAATATGTTGCCGGTACCTGTTACACGTACTCGTATACCGTATATTGGGAGCGGGGCGTGACACTTAGTATTTTAGTTAAAAATTAAAAAGGAATTATAGGACCATCACTGTGTGAGCACAGGCAATGCAGCCACAAATAAAGGCTGGAGCCAACAGGATGCATCATGTTGCAGGAAAGGGTCGTCAAACTAGAGATGTTTGTGGCTAAAGAAGGGTAGGAATTTTTTTGCAAAATAAAATAAGGTAGGTAAAAGATTGCGGAATACAAATCCAGACAAGACGTCCAGATTTCAGAAGTGAGAGTCCAAAGAAAACAAAAATGACCTTTCTCTCTCTACTGGCAAAGAAAAGAGGCATCCAACTCTAATCGGGTCATTCCATCATTATTATAGCCTGGAAAAATAAAAAAGCTAAATTTCCTTGTATACTTTTAACACTCCCCTCAAGCTGGAGCTTTGATATCAATCAAGCTCAGTATTACAAAGATGAAAACCTCCTGCCTAGACGAAACTACAGTAAAAATATCACTAATTTAACTGCCAAAAGCAACATATGAAATGATTATATTCTGACAAAATCATATCCTGATAAAACTAGTCAATTTAACATGTTTAGAACACTCATGAAATACCATGTTATTGGTAATGTACATGGCCGCCTGAGATTCATATGCCTAAACATTATCATCATCCACTAAATCTAAAAAACGGGGTTTCGCTACTTTGCAACCATTAAATAAGGAAAAGTGACACAAAATGTTGATGTAAGCACCCTCAAGAAGTAGTAAACCATGTTTGATTTTGTTATTAAATTGAAGACCAATGATACTCTAAGCTGTGAATACTCTTTTTCAGGTAGAGAATTATTGAAACTTTAGAAAATTGAGAAAATATTGTAACTCAATATAACTCAGCAATTACAACGATAAAAAAACAAGACACTCGAATAGTATGAAAAATCAATCCACTATTATATTCACTCAATAAAAACACCTTTGCTACAAGCCTGTAATGATGGAAGCATAACTGCATAACTGGGACAGTTCTTTGGCCCACTAACCATACGGCTATAATCTTGATGTGGACTGTGAGTAGGGATGGTAATAGACGTGCCCATGGGTCAATTTTTGGCCCACCCTATACAACATTTGAATTAGAAAAATGAAAATTTCATTTTTCTAATTCAAATATTTGTATAAGAAGGGCTTTGGTCCATGGATGCGTCCATTACCATCCCTAATTGCAACGAGGATCAAAACAAGAGGAGAAAAGAGTTTACTTACCAGAAGTGTATGGTGAAACTGTAACAAATAGTCTTTTGTAGTGATACGAACCTTCTCCTTGATAAGCTTGATATGCTCCCATTTCTAACTGTGTTTATTTTCTTCTGATTTTATTCCTGGATAACATTATATTATTGCATGTGATTTGTTACAGACAGTACATGTCTGTATTGTGCTATTATTAAGGCCTCATGTACCTTGATGCCTATATTTTTGGGTACTCACTGGTAACGCCTTACCAAATCTAGAGATGTAAGACCTGGCCCTTCGCAGTATAATTTGGGACATTACATACCTCTTTACACATGTAGTCATGCTCATGCAACCAGGGAATAAATTCAATGATTTTAAGTGCCAAGAGCAAAAATCTTTTGAGCGCATTAAATAAAAAATAGCAAGTTATGAATAAATGTTCCTTGAGCTTACATAACTTGTTTGGAATAAATTCACAATATAGCTTATCCATGTTTCATTTGTCTATGATATTACTTTTGTTGAGAATCATCCAATATTGTTTTCAACTTTGTTTTACAACTTTATCTTCATGTATACTTTTGTTGAAAATTCAACTAATAATGACTTTGAGATGCAAAAATTGCCATTGCATTCATCATCAAACGATAGATGAGACATTGATTCATATTTTTGGAGACATGAGGCGCATGGAAAATTTCAAATAAGAACCAAAATATATAGTTTTGTTTCCATATTTTTGAAGACATGAGGAGCGTGAAAATTTTCAAATAAGAACCAGAAATACAAAGTTTTGTTAAACAAAAGTTTGAAACATGTACAGCTGTTCGATGTTAGCGTTCTGCCTTTCTCTTGCAACTTTGTATTCTTTTTGGTCTTTAAAACCTAAAAATTCAGCATCTAGCGAAAATATCTTCACTATTGTTCATCTCTTGATGAAGAATATATTTGAAAGCTTACACCATCATTGCACATCTTTGGGCTCGGATCCACATTTTTTCCCCAAAAACAAAATCGATTGTACTATTGCATCAGCAAAATCACGTGTTACAGAGCAATGATTTAAGGCTCACAACATGACTGCAGCCTTAACTGCCCTAGTTAAATTGAAAATATATCTGTTATAGTAGCATGATACAGGACTAACCAAAAAAGATTATAATAAAAGGAGTGTGTACCTGGACGTATGCATACTTATTGAAAAAACGAACTAGTGTCTCCACAAGGTGAAACAGAAAGTCGACACAACAAAGCAAACACTCATTGCTGCCTATTTTAGATCGAACTCCTCTGATCTATGCATGTGAGGAAAAAGAAGAATTAGGATACATGACTGATAAAGAATAATCAGAAAAGTCACGATTAAGCACGACAAACTTTTACTATCCAAAAAAGAAAAGAAAATAAATGCATGAAATAATCCAAATTAAGGTAGTAGATATGCATACCTCCCAACGTAATGTTCGTATAGCAGCTGTAAAAAGTGATCCATAACAAATGCTCCCAAATGAAGTCGTCACCGCATAGCGCAATGATCTGATTATTGGTTTTGGAGGCATTGATGCTGCCCTTCGACCACCATGGATGAGAACAAGAAAAACCATGCCAGATACTATAACATGTACCATATTACAAACCACAGCACCAGTCCAAAACAAACTAACTGAGAAAATCTGCAGGTACAGATGGCAGGAGAAAGATGTCATCATCAAGGTTCTTGAACATATATAACAACAGAAGAATATAAGCAATGGCAGACAAAACAAAAACTTGCCATCTCACCACAAGAAGCCACCAGCTTCCTCCCTCTACTATGTTTAAAGCAATAACACCAGATACTCCAAATGACCACAACACCATCCAACAAAGCATGACCAACAGAAAAACATAGGACACTCGCATCACCTCAGGAAGATCCCAAACCATCTTTACAGCCTTTTGCAATACTAACATTGTGAAGGGAATCCTACAGAGAAAATTCCACAGAGAGAGTGTCATAGTTGGATCGCGTCAGACGGAAATAATATCTATTTGGGCCCCATGCTCCCACAAAGTGACAACAATTAATAGTCTGATCAAAGACTCAAAGTGTGGTGTTGTCAATATCCTATAATATATGGTATACATCCTACATTACGGTATGCAAAGAAATCGGCATGTATCTTATGTACGTAATCTTTGAGAAGTGTATCTTACAATACAGTGAGTGATATGTATCTTACGCTATGCAATCCGTTATGATACGTTGATTCATCATATAAATGGATTTCAAACTCGTGTATAAGAACTACTCTGGTTCATTTAAAGGTGCAGCTTAAGAATAGCTATAGTAAACACGGTATTCAATGAGCGATATGTATCTTATGCTATGCAATATGTTAATTATACGTTGATTCAACATATAAATGGATTTCAAATTCATGTATAAGAACAATTTTCGTTCATTTAAAGGTGCAGATTAAAGAAGGTAACAAGTGGATCTATTGAAAAGCAAGGGAAGAAAAGAGGAAATAGTAAAATTTTAGTCAATTAGTTATTTATTCCTAACAATTAGTATTAAATAATATTTTTCAATAATTATCAGTTGGACTATGTAAGTTCAATGTGATTATAAAGGAAAAAAAAATAATGAAAAGGAAAGAAAAATATATAGTTGAATAAATAGGTGGCGATACCATCCAATTACGATCACCAATTTATGGGTGATGCTTCACCCTCTCGAGACCAATCAAAAAATGACGAAGCAAATATAGCTATAGCTTCACCTTATGATCCAAGTTTTACTCAAGATGAGAAGGTAACAATCTATATGGGTTTGACAGGAAATCAAGAAAATTAGGCTCAATGGCTTGCAGTCCAAGAGCAAGCAACGAAGGAACAGCAAGAGGCTTTGAATTAAGTTAAAGATATGTTTCAGCAAATTCTAAAAAAGCCCGAAGGTTCCACATTAATACCTTCTAAGAACAAGGGGATTGACATCTCCGAAACCACCAAAGGAACTCAAATCTTGCAAGGGGATGAGAGACTCCGCTACCCAAATGGGAGAGGGAGTAGCCAGGCCTCCCTCTGCCACCGCAACATCTATAGGCCAAAATGTGGAGACTATCTAGACCCAGCTCAATATCCCAGCATAGAGGAACAAGTCAAAGATTGAGCATAGAGGAACAAGTCAAAGAAAGTGTGATAGACAGATGCTAGTCATCGGAGTGGTATTTTGTGCCATACAAAAGGAACAACCCAATGCACGAGACTCTCGCATTGCAAGGTCTGAAAAGGGTCTGGTCTATGCAGCCTTACCTCTACTTTTGCAGAAAGGCTATCCCTAGGTTCAAACCCATGAATGTCAAGCTACTATAGAACTACCTAAATACCTTATTATTGCTCCAAGGCCACCTTTTTAGTGGGATACAGTGTCAATAAGAAAATTGCAATAGTTAGCTAAAAAAAATAATCAACAACATATAGAAATTGCTAAAAGAATAGTAGTAAAATAACATAACGTAAAATAATATAAACTATCATAAAATAATGAATTTCATATTGAGACGGCCAGCGTAAAATATTATCACATATTATGATATGAGTCAAAAAATAAATTTTGTTGGGGCATTTTCTAATGAGTGATGTGCTACCTCGGTTTACGGGTGTAGTCAAAAATGTGTGAGGGTTACTAAGTCATTGTCTAGAAGCAACACGCGCCATGTCGACGCCCAAATATGGTATCAAATGTAAGAGAGTTCTCACACCTTAATGAACGGGTGAGAGCAAAAAAATTAGCTTATGAACATAAAATTCGATTAGGCTTGTGAAACATAGGTTCACTTACAGGTAAATTAGCAAAATTAGTTAATGTTATGATTAGAAAGGTTAATATTTTGTGCGTGTAGGAGACTAAGTGGTGAGATGAGAAAGTTAAAGTCATAAAGTCTTGAGATTATAAACTTTGGTATACGGACAGAGAGAGAAATCATAAAAGAGCAGATGTGATCATAAATAAACAATTACTTGAGAATATAGTGGAAGTTAGGAGGAATAGTGGTAGAATTTTTTTAGATAAAGAGATTTTTAATATCATTAGTGCATATTAGAGATGGTAATGGATGCGCTTACGGGCCAAATTTTGGCCCGTCATATACAAAATTTAGAATTAAAAATAAAAATTTTATTTTTCTAATTCAAAATTTTATATAGAGAGGGCCAAAATTTGGCCCGTGAACGCATTCATTACCATCCCTAGTGCCTATGCACCACAAGTAAAACTTGATGAATATAGCAAATATCTATTTTGGAAGGATCTAGATGAGATGGTATAAGAAATACCCGCTAGAGAAAAACTTTTTTATTGGTGGTAATCTCAGTAGGCATGTAGGAACTAATTGTAATAGATTTTGATAGTATACATGGAGGAATTGCTTTTGTAGAAAGAAATGAAGTAAATAACTCAATTTTAGATTTTGCTTTGTCATATGATTTGATTTTAGCAAATACTTGTGTCACGCCCCGCTCCCAATATATGGTATACGAGCACGTGTAGCAGGTACCGGCAACATATTCAGTTTGAATATGCTAAAGCCTCAATTATAATATCACAGCCACAAAGAATAAATACACGTAGATAAATAAACTGACATTCATTGATCCATGAAATCTATTACATAAAGAAAACAGAAGGACGATACTGGATAACTTTAGATAACATCCATTAAGGAATGATAGGTTCAAGAACATGAAAAGACTGCATTTAATACAAACTAAGTACATGATAACTACTGATTTTCGGTCACTGCAGCAAAATACTCCATGTCTTCTGCGGTAGGATCAACAGGGTTCAACTCAGTCACTGGACATGCATATCCAGGTCGTCAGATAGCGATCAACACAATAAATACAGAAAAATGTGATGTAATAATTATGTCTAACATGGTAATAATGCAAGTTTTAGAAAAACATTAAATCCATAATTAACGATAATATTAAGTGACAGGTTAAAGCAAATATCTTTTAGTATGGTCACAATCATAGCAAATTTATCATTTTAGTAAAATCAATTCTATAATAGGGGTATTTTTGTCTAAGATGTTATATAATTGGAAAAGCTAACTGATGGGATACAACTGTTTCGATTGTTTCCTGTACAGACCCAGGAAATGGTCACAGGATTGTCCGGTGCTGAGTCGGACCTGCCGTCAGGCAAACAGGAATTATAGTCAGGTATGATCCAACAAATCATCACGCACCCATGGTGTGCGAAATATTCAGTTGTACAACTTAACAAGTTTACAACCGAAACAGAGTATATTTCCATCACTCAGTTTCTCCCCCAACCCAGTGTCATTTAAGTATAGTACATGCATGTCTAAATTCTGGTTTTCATAACTTGTACATTGAATTTCGGGTACAATATTTCAATTAGATTTTGTTAATTTGTTAACAACATAATTTATAGAATCCGTTTTATATTTTATTCAATAAATCACAATTGGTTATATCAAGGATTTACTGATTTGAGATATCACACAGATATCGGCCAGGCCAGTGTATGAATGCTGGGAGGTTTTGCGTGCATTGCACGTTCCTTAATTAGAGAACCAGCATACAAAACTTTTCTAGACACCGATATAGAATGATATCACAAACAGTATGTTTCCATGATTATAGCCTTTTTCATGATTTATTAAAAACCTAACTACAGGCTGTAATTTAACAAGTAATTATTTAATTTCTAACATCATAAAGAAATAACAAATATGTCAATGATTGCACTTGTAATAACACATTTAGCTTCTACAAATTAAATTCTAACAATATAAAGAAATAGTATTTGTAATCACAAATTTAGATGATATAATTGAAGTAATATTTCTATAAGGAAAATTAGCATGTTTAGTGAGTCCAAAAAGAACTCACCTCGATTTGCGAAGGTCTACCAATTGGCAATCACACGAAGCAATCTATACATAAAATTATAATATATTTGTTAAAAATTATTCATCATAAATTCAGGTGATTTTTAGGGAATTTCTAATTTTCATAAAGCACTTAGTATTAATTTTAAAGTTAAATAATATTAGTGTAGAAAATTAACTTCTAATATTGTCCTAATAAGTTGTTAGTTACATATTTTGTAAACATTTGAATTGGTTAATTCTCATCGAACTATAATCTTATTTGTTTGGCAAGAGAGGCTTATAGGATGTGTAAGGTGGGCTCAGCTGGACATATGCTGTATTAATACTAATCTTGAAGTTTATGTTAACAAAAATATAATTCAACTCTTATATGGTTATGTTTTTGTTTGATTTTATGTTTGTTGGAGTTATTGGATAAGTTTAGCATATAAAGATTTCATTTAAATGATAAATTATTTCCTTCCTATTTTATTTTATATTTATTTTTGAGAAGAATCTCCTAATTGATTTATAGATAATGTTTTGGCCTAAAATTGTAGGATCACCCTAAATTCTATTTGAAATCAATAAATGGATTTGAATCAATCTTATTGGGTCTATAAGATGGTGGATATCTTTTATTAGGGTTGTTAGATAGGGTGTGAGCTAATCCTATGGTCTAATTAAATAAATGCAATAGAAATTTAAGAAATTAATACCAACCTCAAATAGTAGAGCAAGGGAAGAAAGAAATAGGAGTTTCTTTGTCAAAACTTCGGCGAGGCTAACGACAGCGGTCCGACGAGGCGTTCCAACAAAGTGAGATAGAGAGATTTTTTTTTTTTTTTTAAGAGGATGAGTGTAAGATTGAATTTAGAAAAGAGGTTGGGTTTATATAGTGTTAGATTTAGGAGTTATAGAATGTGAAGGATTTAGGGAGTTATGGAATTCAAAGGATTTGAGGAGTTATGGAATTTAAAAGGTTTTGAGGGTTATAGAATTTAAAAGGTTAGAAAAATGAATGAATTTGGGATGTTATAAAAGAGGGAAGATGAATAGTTTAAATTATTATGTTTATTTGTTATTCATTTAATTATGAAAAAAAAATAAGGATTATTACATTCTATCCCCCTTAGAAAAATAATTTCGTCCTCGAAATTAAATAAGAGATAGAATAATACCAGAAGTCTTAATCAAAAAGGTGCGGATACTGTTCACGGATATCGTCTTCCCGTTCCCAGGTTGCTTCTTTAGGTGATCGATGATTCCACCAAACTAGAACGAGGGGAATGACTTTACTCTTCAAAACTTTCTCTCGTCGCTCGATGATAGCTACTGGTTGTTCTTGATAGGAGAGGTCTGGTCTGAGCTCTAACTCTGAATAATCTAATATATGATTCTCGTCCCGAACATAGCGTTTGAGTTGGGATATATGAAACACATTATGAACACCTTCTAAGGATGGGGGAAGTGCTAGACGATATGATACTTTTCCAACTCTCTCCACAATGTCAAAAGGACCAATAAATCTTGGGCTAAGCTTTCCTCGCGAACCGAATCGAATAATACCTTTGGATGGTGATATTTTCAAGAATACTAAATCTCCAACTTGAAATTCCAAAAATCTTCGATGAGTATCCGCCCATTTCTTCTGCCTGTCTTAAGCAGCCTTTAGATGTTTACGAATCAGATTGACCTTATCCACTGTTTGAGTAATCATCTCTGGTCCCAAAAGTTTTCTTTCTCCAATATCGTCCCAATAAACCGGTGATCGACATTTCTTTCCATATAATGCTTCAAATGGCGCCATCTTGATACTTGCTTGATAGCTGTTGTTGTAAGAAAATTCAACAAGATGAAGGTGATCTTCCCAAGACCTACCAAAATCTAGCATACATGCTCTAAGCATATCCTCTAAAGTTTGGATAGTTCTCTCTGATTGTCCGTCAGTTTGAGGATGATAAGCACTGCTAAATTTAAGTTTATATCCCAAACTTTCTTGCAAACTCTTCCAAAAATGAGATCTAAATCTAGTATCTCTATCTGATACAATACTGATTGGAACACCATGAAGTCGTACAATCTCATGCATGTATTTCTCTGCTAATGTTTCCGTCGACTGTCCAACACGAAATGGGATAAAATGAGTCGATTTTGTGAGACGATCCACGATAACCCATATAGCATTATTACCCTTAGGACTTCGTGGCAAGGCCGTAACGAAATCCATAGTAATTTCCTCCCATTTCCATTTGGGTATTGGCAAAGGTTGCAAAAGTCCCGGTGACCTTTGATGTTCCGCCTTTACCTGTTGGCATACCAAACATTTGGATACAAATCGAGCAATTTCTCTCTTCATTCCGTGCCACCAAAAGTGTTGCTTCAAGTCTTGATATATCTTCGTGCCTCCCGGATGTACTGAATATGTTGAACTATGAGCTTCCGAAAGAACTTCTTCTCGAACATTTCCCTTTGGCACACAAAGTCTGTTCTTAAATCGAAGTGATCCATCAGCATGAATGTTTAAGTCTGATCTCCGTCCAGATTCAACTTCACTTCGAAATTTCTGTAGTTTGGAGTCGTCTTTCTGGCATTCTTTGATCTTCTCAACTAATGATGATTGGAGTTGTAAGGCCATAAATTGTACTTTTGATTTTGGCAAGATGACTTCTAAGTCTAGCCTCCTCATCTCTTCGAGCAACTTCTTTTGCTGGGTAAGATACATCGCCATTGATTTTCTACTTAAATCATCAGGAACTACATTAATCTTACCGGGATGATATTGTAAGTTGATGTCATAGTCTGTCATTAGTTCTAACCATCTTCTTTGTCTCATGTTGAGCTCCTTCTGAGTAAAAACATATTTAAGGCTCTTATGATCAGTATAAATATCCACACAATCTCCAAGCAAGAAGTGTCTCCAAATCTTTAAAGCAAAAATTACTGCTGCTAACTCCAAATCATGCGCTGGGTAGTTCTTCTCATGAGACTTCAATTGACGAGATGCATAAGCAATCACTCGCCCATGTTACATTAACACACATCCTAGTCCTCTTCCAGATGCATCACTAAATACAACCATTCCACCTGTTCCATCTGGAATCGCCAAAATTGGTGCAGAAGTAAGTTGAATCTTCAACTCTTCGAAAGCTTCATTACATTCACTTGACCACACAAACTTCTCATCCTTTTTCATTAACTTGGTCAAGGGTCCTGCGATCTTCGAGAAATCTTGAACAAATTTTCGATAGTAACCAGCTAATCCAAGAAAGCTCCTAACTTCGGACACATTCTTCGGGACAGGTCAGTTTTTCACTGCTTCGATCTTACGCGAATCAACCGAGATTCCTTCTCCAGAGATGATATGTCCCAGAAAAGATATACTTTTCTGCCAAAACTCGCACTTACTAAGTTTGCCGTAGAGTTTCTCTTTTCGAAGAGTCTCCAACACAATTCTCAAATGTTCGGCATGTTCTTCATCATTTTTGGAGTATACTAAAATATCATCGATGAACACAACTACGAATTTGTCCAGGTATAGAGCAAACACTTGGTTCATCAAATTCATAAATACAGCCGGTGCGTTTGTCACTCCAAATGGCATTACTAGAAATTCATAATGGCCATATCGAGTTCGAAAAGCAGTCTTCTGTATATCTTCCTTCTTGACTCTTATTTGATGATATCCTGACTTGAGATCCAACTTAGAAAAAACTTTAGCTCCCTCGAGTTGATCGAACAAGTCATCGATTCTAGGCAAAGGATATTTGTTTTTGATCGTGACTTGATTCAATCCTCGGTAGTCAATGCAAAGCCTCTTACTCCCATCTTTCTTTCCCGTAAGTAAGATTGGTGCTCCCCACGGCGAGGTGCTGGGTCTAATGAATCCTTGATTTTCAAGCTCCGTCAATTGACATTTCACTTCTGCCAATTCTACTAGTCTCATTCGGTATGGTGCTTTAGATATAGGCGCCGTACCGGGAATAAGATCAATAGAAAATTCTACTGCTCTCTCAGATGGTAATCCAGTAAACTTATCTGCAAATACATCAAGATATTCTGACACCACCGGAATATCTTCATCTTTTTCATCCATCATGATGAATATTTCACTTGTTGATCTAGCTCTAAATTTTGCCGACTCTAGTGTCTTACTACCTCCAAGAAATTCAAATTCCGGGTGATTCGGAATTCAAAATATGACACTTTTCTTTTGACAATCAATCACTGCATGGAAAGTACTAAGCCAGTCCATTCCAAGTATAACATCGAATCCACTAGGTTCGATTATAAGAAAATTGGCATAGAACTCCCTTCTACATACTACCACAGGACATAGTCTACACACTTTACTAGATATTATAGCTCCATTACCCGTATTAATGTTCCAATTAGATGTCAAAGTATCACATGGAATGTCGTGAAGGGATACGAAAGCAGATGAAATGAAACAATGTTAAGCTCCAGAATCAAATAGTGTAAAAGCTGGTGTACCATGTACTAAAATTGTACCTGTCACCACCTCATTGGAATTTTCAGCCTGTTCCGCAGTGAGATTGAAAGCTTGACTCTGACCATGGTCCACTCTCTTATTTTTCAGAGCTTGCTGGAACATTTTCTTTTGAGAAGAGGTTGTCTGCCTTGATTGAGCCCTGCATTCCTTTGTTGTGGGGGAATAGCAGGTCAAGACATTTCTTCACTAATTCTCCTCTTCGGACAATTCATCAAAGTATGTTCAGCCGATCCACAGGCCAAACATAGTCCATTAGCAGCTCTGCAGTCCTTCTTGAGATGACCAGGTTTCTGACAGAAATTGCATATGAGCTTTTGAGGATGAGGGATGGAAGGTCGCTTCTCGGTAGAACCAATTTTGGAAATAGATTCTCCAGATACTTGATTGAAAGACCTCTTCGATATTGTTTGAATTCGCTTCTCTTTATTAATAACTTGCTCTACACCTCTTGCGGCATCAATCACATCAGTATAAGTCTCAAGTTTGGAAGACACCAAATATTTCTGGATGTCCAATCTTAAACCTTGCTGGAATCGATGAGCTCGATCTTCTTCATCAACAACCATGTATGGTGCAAATCGGCTCAAACGGACAAATTCAGCTGCATACTCTTCTACAGACTTTCCTCCTTGTTTCAGGTTGATGAACTGTTGTTCCATCTCCCTTCGAGCTGCCTTTGGAAAGAATCTTGTGTAAAAACTCTTAGTAAAATCTTCCCATACGATTGGTTGTTCCAGTCGGTCTCCTTCAGCTTGCCACCAGGTTCTAGCTACATCCGTCAGCTGGATCTTCACAACATCAACCTTATCCTCCTTAGGAATTCGTGCAGCTGTAAGAAGATCCTCCATCTCGGCCAACCACTGTTCAGCTTCAAGTGGTCCAACTGTTCCAGAGAAAGTTGCAGGATGAAGGCGTCGAAAATCAGAAATGCTCCCAACTCATTGTGATCGAGGCGCATTGATTTGTTCTAATGCTGCCGTAATTCCAGTACGCATCATCTGAGTTTGTTGTTGTTGTGCTTCCATCATTCCACGAAGTACTCCCAACATCTCTGCGGCATTAATTGAGCTAGTGTTCGAGTTCGATTAAGATTCATTATTTTGTGCCATCGTACTGAAGAAGATAAGGAAAAATGGAATCAAAGGAAGTTTGAATCAAGAGATATGGTAATGAAATCTTCAATATCTACATTTATTCATATGGCTGTGATCTCAAGCTTAGGATCAATTCCAAGTTAACTCAATCTCGTTGGGTCAACTCATTTTTGAACATGTCTCTGATACCACTAAAATACATGTCACGCCCCGCTCCCAATATATGGTATACGAGCACGTGTAGCAGGTACCGGCAACATATTCAGTTTGAATATGCTAAAGCCTCAATTATAATATCACAGCCACAAAGAATAAATACACGTAGATAAATAAACTGACATTCATTGATCCATAAAGTCTATTACATAAAGAAAACAGAAGGACGATACTGGATAACTTTAGATAACATCCATTAAAGAATGATAGGTTTAAGAACATGAAAAGACTGCATTTAATACAAACTAAGTACATGATAACTACTGATTTTCGGTCACTGCAGCAAAATACTCCATGTCTTCTGCGGTAGGATCAACAGGGTTCAACTCAGTCACTGGACATGCATATCCAGGTCGTCAGATAGCGACCAACACAATAAATACAGAAAAATGTGATGTAATAATTATGTCTAACATGGTAATAATGCAAGTTTTAGAAAAACATTAAATCCATAATTAACGATAATATTAAGTGACAGGTTAAAGCAAATATCTTTTAGTATGGTCACAATCATAGCAAATTTATCATTTTAGTAAAATCAATTCTATAATAGGGGTATTTTTGTCTAAGATGTCATATAATTGGAAAAGCTAACTGATGGGATACAACTGTTTCGATTGTTTCCTGTACAGACCCAGAAAATGGTCACAGGATTGTCCGGTGCTGAGTCGGACCTACCGTCAGGCAAACAGGAATTATAGTCAGGTATGATCCAGCAAATCATCACGCACCCATGGTGTGCGAAATATTCAGTTGTACAACTTAACAAGTTTACAACCGAAATAGAGTATATTTCCATCACTCAGTTTCTCCCCCAACCCAGTGTCATTTAAGTATAGTACATGCATGTCTAAATTCTGGTTTTCATAACTTGTATATTGAATTTCGGGTACAATATTTCAATTAGATTTTGTTAATTTGTTAACAACATAATTTATAGAATCCGTTTTATATTTTATTCAATAAATCACAATTGGTTATATCAAGGATTTACTGATTTGAGATATCACACAGATATCGGCCAGGCCAGTGTATGAATGCTGGGAGGTTTTGCGTGCATTGCACGTTCCTTAATTAGAGAACCAGCATACAAAACTTTTCTAGACACCGATATAGAATGATATCACAAACAGTATGTTTCCATGATTATAGCCTTTTTCATGATTTATTAAAAACCTAACTACAGGCTGTAATTTAACAAGTAATCATTTAATTTCTAACATCATAAAGAAATAACAGATATGTCAATGATTGCACTTGTAATAACACATTTAGCTTCTACAAATTAAATTCTAACAATATAAAGAAATAGTATTTGTAATCACAAATTTAGATGATATAATTGAAGTAATATTTCTATAAGGAAAATTAGCATGTTTAGTGAGTCCAAAAAGAACTCACCTCGATTTGCGAAGGTCTACCAATTGGCAATCACACGAAGCAATCTACACATAAAATTATAATATATTTGTTAAAAATTATTCATCATAAATTCAGGTGATTTTTAGGGAATTTCTAATTTTCATAAAGCATTTAGTATTAATTTTAAAGTTAAATAATATCAGTGTAGAAAATTAACTTCTAATATTGTCCTAATAAGTTGTAGTTACATATTTTGTAAACATTTGAATTAGTTAATTCTCATTGAACTATAATCTTATTTGTCTGGCAAGAGAGGCTTATAGGATGTGTAAGGTGGGCTCAGCTGGACATATGCTGTATTAATACTAATCTTGAAGTTTATGTTAACAAAAATATAATTCAACTCTTATATGGTTATGTTTTTATTTGATTTTATGTTTGTTGGATTTATTGGATAAGTTTAGCATATAAAGATTTCATTTAAATGATAAATTATTTCCTTCCTATTTTATTTTATATTTATTTTTTAGAAGAATCTCCTAATTGATTTATAGATAATGTTTTGGCCTAAAATTGTAGGATCACCCTAAATTCTATTTGAAATCAATAAATGGATTTGAATCAATCTTATTGGGTCTATAAGATGGTGGATATTTTTTATTAGGGTTGTTAGATAGGGTGTGAGCTAATCCTATGGTCTAATTAAATAAATGCAATAGAAATTTAAGAAATTAATACCAACCTCAAATAGTAGAGCAAGGGAAGAAAGAAATAGGAGTTTCTTTGTCAAAACTTCGGCGAGGCTAACGACAGCGGTCCGACGAGGCGCTCCAACAAAGTGAGAGAGAGAGATTTTTTTTTTTTTTTAAGAGGATGAGTGTAAGATTGAATTTAGAAAAGAGGTTGGGTTTATATAGTGTTAGATTTAGGAGTTATAGAGTGTGAAGGATTTAGGGAGTTATGGAATTCAAAGGATTTGAGAAGTTATGGAATTTAAAAGGTTTTGAGGGTTATAGAATTTAAAAGGTTAGAAAAATGAATGAATTTGGGATGTTATAAAAGAGGGAAGATGAATAGTTTAAATTATTATGTTTATTTGTTATTCATTTAATTATGAAAAAAAAATAAGGATTATTACAACTTGGTTTAAAAAAAAAAGAGTTTCTCACTTAATTACTTTTAGAAGTGGATTAAGTACTAGTCAAATAGATTTCTTTCTAACTAAGAGGATAGATAGAGATAGTTGCATCGATTAAAAGGTAGTGCCAAGTGAGGGTATAGTAATCAAACTAGACTCCAGTTTTAGATATTCGGATAAGGCAACTTAAAAAGATTAAATATAAATTAGATCATAAAATTAAGTAGTGGCAATTAGAAGGCAATCAAAAAAATTTTATAGATAATAGTACAGAAAGCAGATTGGAAGGACCTGATAATATAACATGAAATAAAATGGCTAGTTATATTAAGAGAGTAGCTAAATATATATTTGGAGATTCAAAAGACGGTACTCCACTCAAAGTGGAATGAAGAATAAAAAATATTATTAAGAACAAAGGGAATCTTTATAGAGATTTGAAGAAGAATAATAGGAGAATAAGCTTTAAGAGGTATAAGCCAGTCAGGAAAGAGGTCAAGAAAGTTGCTCGGGATGCAAAAGAATCAATCAATATTCCAATATCATGAAATTAAACCAATATTAATCAAATAAACTAACCATATACAAAATTTTTAGCTTTAAAAAAGGGTCTCTCTTATAGAAAACAAACTAATATTACCTGTCCATCACCGACATAACATACATGAACTGCAGCCCGGCTCCGACTGCGAACGCCACTCCCCAAAAGAAGTACTTCCCCCAGAAACACAACACACTGATCACCGCCAGATACGTCGTCAGGCTGTGAACCGACACCTTCATCATCTGCTCCGCCCTGCTCCCCAGCAGCGTAAGCCACGCCCCGGCCAGCACCGCCCCAACCCCGCCCGCCGCCCCGTACAGCGGCCAGAACGTCTCCGTCAGCTGCGACCGCGGCGTCGGCACCTGCACCGCCGTCGTCATGTTCGTGAACCGGTCGATGTTGAACCTATCCGCCTTCCTAAAGCGGTTCAGGCCGAGTAACCCAAGCACGAGGCCGACGGCAAGGAGGTGGAGGACGAAGACGCAGAGCCAGAACACGTCCCTCCACCGCCGCGCCGCCTCCGCCGTCTCCGGCGGCGGCGGCGAGGAGGAGGAGGAGGACGCGTCGATCTGGTGGTGGTGATCGGATTCTGAGATTGAGGGGAAAGAGGCGAAAACGGAGTCGAAACTCATGATGGATGGATCGATCGAATCGATCGAGAAAAAGAAATTAAGAGGTATTGATTTGAGGACTTTGTCAAGGGGAAGGGGGCGGAGTTATTATATAACTGAATCGGGGAAGTAAATAGTTTGAATGTGTGTTGATGGAGACGGGGGCTTTGGGGAGTTTCCAAAGGAACACGCCACTGGCAGTTTCCAAAGGAGCACACCACTTTTCCTAGTGAGCCTATTCGTCTATTAAAAATGGCGTGCTCCTTTGGAAACTCCCCGTCGTTGTTTCCGAATTATGATGGCCGAGTCCACTACTCACGCTCTCCCCGAGAGAGTAGACTTGGAAATTGCTGTTGATTTTCTTTGTTTTTTTTTTTTCTTTTTTCCCCCCTTTTCTCCCCCTCGAATGTCGTCGTGGAGACGGGCATAAAAGTCGATGGTCATTATTTTGGTGATTATTAAATTGGGATTTTTACATTTCTCTCCCTTACATCTTCAAAAATTAGAATTTAGTCTTCCAAATCTTTATATTTATAATTTAGTCCGAAAAATTATCTCATTTTAATCTCGGCCATATTATTTACCTGAATTTTTCGCTATACCTCTGATTTACTTAACTTTAGTCCTTCTCTCTTCCTCCTCTCTTCCATTTTTTATTGAATTCCCCTCTCCATTATTCTTCTCTTCTCTCTCTTTTATTTTCTAGAGAAAGAGGAGAACTAAAGTGAAACAACTCATAAATATAACGGAAAAATTGGGCTAAAAATATGGCTGAGAACTAAAGTGAGATAATTTAAAGGATTTAGAGACTAAATTATAAATATGAAGGTTTGGAAACTAAATTCTAATTTTTAACAATGTAAGGGACAGATATGTAAAAACCCCTATTAATTTACCGTTTAGTTAAAATTCGTTATTTGATATTATACGATTTTAAGTGCTGGTGGGGTAAAAAAAAAAAGTGTTTATTGGGCCCTTAATGGGGCAATACCTGGCCCAAATACGATAATATTAGATTTCCGTACTCAGCACTCCAAACATATTATAATTGTTTACATGGCCCAAAACTTATTTATGCATTACTTTTATATCCCAGTATCTCAAAATTAGATTCATCTTCGTCTAGGGAAATTCTGTTTGACCACATTAATTTACTCAGTGACTCAATCCTTCTCAGTCGAGAGAGCTAGTCTCCGAACCTTTTTCATATTATTTAGAAATTAGTCACAGAACAAATTTAATATTGTCGGGAGATTAATCTCCAATCAGAAAAAATACATGTCACGAAAAATGATAAATTTGTAATTTTTTACAACTTTAAGAAGTGGGCTAAGCAAAATGGTCTGCTAAAATAGAATTTCCCCTTTCGGTATCGGAAATACTATTTGAGCACACCAATTTGCTCATAGAGCCTACCTCTTAGCTTCAAAAAAAATTACAAGTCGAAATACTTGAACTAAATTTTTCGTCTTCTTCTGCAATTCAACATAGTTCATTCTCCTCTCTCTTTCACAATAAAATCCCATTTTTACTGTTTTTCCATAAACCAACACAAACTCATCTCCCCCATTCTCCTTGTTGCTTTACCCTTCGATTCTTTGCTTTCAAGTTTCTCAAAGTGTTAGCAAGGATCAACTTGTTTGAGATCATTTGCATTAGGAAAGTTAGCATTGAGAGTTTGAGAAAATTTGAAGTAGATAGACAAATCTAACATGCGATTGGTGTCATTGAACGAATCTTCTTTTCTAGACGTATGAATGAAGCTTCTCCTTAATTAGTTGATACAAATTATTTAAGGTTCTTTTTGTTGCATTGATGCAAATTGAAAGTTCATGGCTCGGTCAAGTATAGCTATCCGAACACTGTCCGGATGGTAATACCTGACTGGAGCTCATACCATTCATGTCATAATGCCCGAACCACTGTTATGAATTTTTTTGCTAAGGAGGAAAGAGTAGTTTTCGGATATTAAAATCCAAACCAGTAAAACTCCATCTAGGTATTAGAACCCAAATGGGGTATTACTGGTTCGGGTTTTAATACCCGAATGGCCCAAAACTAATTATTGTTAATTTTCAATGTATATAGGTTTAGTTCGCATAATAATACAGATATTAGGAATTTGACTATATTAGAGTTCATGTAAACTATGACAGAGGTCTAAACAAAATAATATAGATTAACTCTTCATGTTCACTAGGTAATTTAAGTTAGATGCATCGACTCACTGCAGTCGAGTTCAGATTGGTTTTGGTGTAGATAATATTTCAGAGTTTATAGCTTCTCAGGTATGTATTCTGAAGTTTTATTTGAAAAAGTAGGGTTATTGAACTATAACAATTTCCTTAGTTCATAAGCTCACCATTTGCAGATATTTTCAAATCGAGATGAACTTTGTCAATGGGTCCAAGATGAAGGGAAAATACTAAGTTTATTCTTGCAAAATTCGATAGTAGAGGTTGCAATCAAAGCGAAAGGATTTTTTTTTTGGATGCGAGCATGATGGGCAACCTAGATTCCTGAATTTGACAGATACGACGAAATTTAAGAGAAGAAGCGGATCAAAGAAATGTGAGTATCCATTCTATTTGAAGGGTCAACAGTTGTGAATGAAAGGACGTTAAAAGTGATTTATGATGTGCATAACCATCCAGCTGCATAATACCTTGAGGGTCATTTTTATATGGGGAGATTGCCGGAAACTAAGAAACCGACCTTAATTGAGATGTCAAAATGTCACGTGCACCTGAAGGATATATTGGCATCATTGAAACAAAAGGACTCTACAAATGCTTCAACTATGAAGACAAGATACAAAGCATGGCAGAGATTGAGAATAATTGAGTAAGATGAGAGATCACAACAACGTTTGTCGCTTAAGATTACTAAATACAAGTATATTGAGTGACATCGCAGTTGTGAGCATCCAGAGTCTGTCACCGACATGTTCTGAGCTCATCCAGTTAGAGTTGAACTTTTACATACATTTCCAAACATTATAATCATGGACTACATATATAAGATGAATATATATAATTACCTGTTGTTGGAAATAGTAGTGTGATATCGATCTATATGTCATTTGCAATTGTCTTTGCCTTTCTTGAAATGGAAAATATGCTAACTATGCATGGGCAATGACAAGCTACACGCGTTATTTTGTCAACAATGTTAAACCTGTAGTGATTGTGACAAATAGAGAATTGGTACTTGTTAATGCCATTGAATTAACGTTTCTTTCAAGTTGATATCTCTTGTATTGATGGCACATCAACAAAAGCGTGCTCACAAATTGCAGAAAAATGTTCGAACAACAATCTGAGTGATAAAAGTTTTAGTCCAGCTAAAAGATTGTTGTGATATTCAACATGCTTGATGACTAAAATGCACACTTATTTGCTCTCAAAAATGAATTTCAAAGCTATTCGGATGCACCGAAGCACATTACAACAATATGATTGGATCCGTATAAGGAGAAACTCATTACAGAAATTCATTACTTACTGGATGTTTGCATCGGGATAATGTCACAAGTAATAGGGCAGAGAGTGCTCATGCCCGGCTTAAACAACAATTTAGAACTAGACAAGATAATTTCGAAAAATGTTGGACTAATATCCATTCTCTACTTGAACTCCAACATGCAAAAATTGAGGCTTCATTTAAAAAAAGCATAGCGGTTGATCACTGCAAATTCATGTTTCCTGAATTCAAAAAGCTACAGGGTCAATATCTACACATGCACTAAATTTGATCAATAACCAACTCAAAAAGAGTAATTCCATCGATGTAGATATAGTCTCTTGTACATGAGATTGTAATGTACAAGAGAGATATCGGTCAATACCTCTAAAGACAATTTATGATTATCGAATTGTAAACTTTGCAATTTAATGTAAATATCTTCAAAGTTGTAAAATAATGTTATTCCTATGAGATTGTAACCTCTCTTTTTTTAGGGTTAATTACAGTCAAATCTCTGTAGTATTTGGGGTGTGTCACTTAACACTCTTGAATTGAAACTCTCAAAAAACCTCCTGAACTTAGTTATTTTCACTCTCTTATTTTTATTAAAGTGCACTCTTGTCTCTCAAATTTCTACTCTACTCTCATCCCTCCCTTTAATCAACACACTTCCTCTCTCTCTCCTCTCTCTCTCTCCCTCTCTATCCCTCTCTCTTAGTCACTCTCTCTCTCTAGCCCTCTTTCTCAGTCAGAGAGGGAGCGTGAGTAGCTGAGAGAGAGGGATAGAGAGAGAGAT